>CALZFC010000119.1:327500-395000 GCA_945643635.1 Allodiplogaster sudhausi
TACGTAGGGAGAGCAGAGGTAGATGATGTGCTTGCCAGAGTTCAGCATCAGCATCTGACCCTTCAGGATTAGATTCTGCTGAGACGAATTAGAGTCCGTATCCGAACTGAAGAGATTGTAGGAAGTCAGAGAGATAAAGTAGGAGGAGAAAGGAGAGCGAGAGCAAGGATGAGACAGACAGGAAGAACTCTCTCACCCGAGGGAGTCGGCTCCACTTTCTCTCCGCTGTTGTTCCAACATGTCGCTCTGTGATGTTTTTATCTGAAATTAGGCAATTTAAGCTAGTTATTCTGGAAAGCTGTTCTATTCTCTGTTCATTAATCCTTCATCTTTTCAATCTCGCCTGGAGAACGAAGACGGCATTGATGAAGTTGCAAATGTTGTCGAAATCAATGGGAATCTGTGGTCGATTGATGTCGAACAGGCGAAGAATCGGAGTGCCAGGAGTGAGAAGCTGGCGAGGGATGTGATTGCTGCAGGGAGGGCTCTTTCTCTCTTTCTCTCTCTCTTTCTCTCTCTCTCTCTTCTTTTTTTTCTTTCTACTTCTTTCTCCTTTTCTCTCTTTCCATTTCTTTCCCTCATTTCACTGACTACAACTCTCTGCCAGCAAAGACAAGTCTACAGTCCTCATCCATGATGAAGTGATATGGCATGGCACTAGAGAAGTCGACAGCTGAGAGTCGAAGAAAGTTCTCAGCGGACTCTGAGATGAGGGGGGAGGAGCGAGGGGCGAAGGTCCCGTTCGGGTCATCGGAGCACAGCTGAAAAGGGAGTCTTGACCATCTCATGGACAGGAGGGGCTGCCACTTTGATCTGGAAGATGACGTGTTCCTCGAGTCGCTCCCCAGTTGTCATCTGAACTGATTTCTGCGTCCGGCCAGTGATTGTAAGACCAACGTCGATCTTGAACACTCGGCGAGCAACTTCGCGGATTACTCCTCAACAGAGAGAGAGAGAGAGAGAGAGAGAGAGAGAGAGAGAGAGTCTGCAAGAGAGAGAGGGAGATAGATATAGAGATGGGGGAGGGAGTGAGAAGAAGAGGCAGTCAAGAATGAGAGAGGACCCCTGACGATGGGGAAAAGTCCTGGTCGGCCCGTGAAGTAGTGAAGAGTGATGGTACCATCAGAGTTCTCCTCGCAACGGAAAGAAGGCCCTCTGCAGAGTGAATTCATTGGATCTCAAATCCAGCCTTACTTTGACTCACCGCAGATTTGCCTTATATACGACGTGGTCAATGAAGTAGTGAAGGGAGTCGAGGTTGTCAAGGAATCCCTCAAGATATGTATTCTCTCATCATTTTCTCTCTCTGTCTCTCTCTCTCTCTCGCTCTCCCTTTCTCTCTCTCTCTCTCCCTCTCTCTCTCTCTCTCTGCTAACCTTGAGAGTGGAACTCATAGACCTGACGAGTTCGTCCCATCCCATCTCCATGGTGTACTCGATGAGGAATGCACCGTACATCTCCCACACTTGTTCTCGACTCATCTCTGTCAATCATGTCCCTTCATCTCACAAGAATGACTTTCCTCGGCCCTTCCCCCACTCTCTTCAATTCCCCTCCCTACTCGTGATTACGGAGACACTGTCGACGAGTTGGTAAGTGTCTGAGTCGTTGTAGTAGTGATTGACGATGTTCTCTTTGCCACTCTCGAATCCGCATCTCTTCCTAAGGATTTTTTTTAAAGCTAAGATCATGTCGAGGGAATGATATCGAGACCGAGAGAGAGAGAGAGAGAGAGAGAGAGAGAGAGAGGAGAGAGAGAGAGAGAGAGGAGAGAGAGAGGAGAGAGGAGAGAGAGAGGAGAGAGAGAGAGGAGAGAGAAGAGAGCGAAAGAGTGAGAGAGAGAAAAAAAGAACGAAAGAGATAGATAGTGAGAGAGAGAGAGAGAGAGAGAGAGAGTGAGAGAAGTGGAAGATCGAGAACTGACAAGACGGTCTGCCACAGATCCTCACCATATTTACGCAGCATAAGTTGACGAATGCTCTCATGGATGAAACCAAACTGAAATCTAACTTCAATGGCAACAACAGGATCTTGATTGAAAAGAGGAGTGCAGAAATAATAGGAAATCGCAGAGGAGCAATGGGAAAAGTAAGTGGCGAACGAAGAACGGGGCCATGAAACAATTTAAAAAAAAATGAAAGAAAGAAACAAACCATTAGTAGACAGCTGCCAATCGAGTTTGAGCTTCTTGCTTAAGGAGGAAAGGGAAACTAACTCACTCTGCCAGCCCTGACTAACGTTAACATATTCCAGACACGCAATGCTAGGCGAAGAAGACACCTTCCATCTCCATCAGGAGACATCTTTTCTCAAATCGAACAAGTCATCTTTCAGTGCCTACCAGGAGATGTTTGTATGTTTCTGAACTTCTTCGAACATCCAATCAAAATGTCCATGTGAATGAAAGAAATATCGCGTTCATACTTTGTTTATTAAAAAAAAATAAGATAACAACAACAGTAAAAACGAATGAGATCAGAATGAAGATATCAGACATGAAAAGAAATAATGAACTTTAGCAGACATTCACTTATCCTTATTCTTCGTTGACGCTTGAGGAAGTGTCTCAGTCACAGCCTGGGAAGGAATTACGCATACTCAAGGACTCTTCTTCGTACTTTCAACACACATTTATTATTCCCGCTGGCCACAAAGATGGAAGCATTCTTCGCATCATACCTTGTGCATCGTAACACTGCGAGAGAGGGGGGAGATAGGAGAGGAGGCAGAGAGAGAGAGAGAGAGAGAGAGAGAGCAGAAAGAGAGAGAGAGCAGAAAGAGAGAGACACAGAGAGAGTGAGAGAGAAGGGGTGGAGATAGAGAGAGGAGACAGGGAGAGAGAGAGAGAGAGAGAGAGAGAGTGAGTGAGAGAGAGAAGGGGTGGAGATAGAGAGAGCAGAAAGAGAAAGACACACAGAGAGTGAGAGAGAAGGGGTGGAGATAGAGAGAGGAGACAGGGAGAGAGAGAGAGAGAGTGAGAGAGAGTGAGAGAGAGAGAGAGAGTGAGAGAGAAGGGGTGGAGATAGAGAGAGGAGACAGGGAGAGAGAGAGAGAGTGAGAGAGAGAGAAGGGGTGGAGATAGAGAGAGGAGACAGGGGGAGAGAGAGAGAGAGAGGAGAGGAGAGAGAGAGCGGTAAGAAGAGATTGAGAATTGAAGGAATACGGAATGAAAGACGAACCTCGAGAAATTGGTTAATCTGCTCTTCAGTGGGCAGTCGCTCTTCGCTTTCCTCGATCAGCAATTCCACATCAATCTACAATATTTGTATGCTTGCGGCAACAGCATTAGAAAAAAGGAAAACCTTCCACATGTAAATAAATATACCTGCGAAGTTGGCCTGTTGTTAATAACCTGGAGAGTCTCCGCAGCAGTCAACTACAAGCAGAAGACCAAGGGTTCAAGAAAGGGGAGGAGATCAATACCTTGAATGGCTCGAGTTTCTTGATCATCTCTTCGCACTGCGCGTCCGTCTGCTCGGAACACGCAGTCGTCTTCAGATACTTCATCGTCTAAAAGGTCTCTCGGATATATGCAGCTTCTATGAAGAACGAGGAAGAAAACGAGAAGACCAGGAAGAACTTGGCTTGCCTCGTAGACGATTGTGTTGAGATGAGATATTCGGGCGTGCTTCGGCTTCTCATGCTCCCCTTTCCGGATCTCGTCCAACACTTTTAACACCTCAACTTGGTTCGCATATGACAATGAACCGGATCTCAGGAGAATCTGCTATTACAGCCTTTCGCAAAATATTGCTGAGAGGAAATTGACAAGCAAGGGAGCGAACCTGCTTCCTGCCACTTCTCATTTACAAACCTCACAATTAGTCAAGCAAGTCTGCTGCGGATCAACCACTTCCATCGCTTCCTACAACTCGACATCAAGAGATGCTTCTCGTGACTTTCCAAGATGTAGAACGAAGTGGACGAGACCCTCCAAAGTGCGACATTTGACCATTTGACTCTCAGTTCAACTCTTTATCGATGATATCCACAAGTGTACATTGCGAATACATTCAATGAGAGCTGCAGGAACACTGGATTGAACGTGGCAATTGGAAGGGAGAATTGGCACTCTTCCCGCTCACTTCAATCCTTCCAAGGGAGTTGCTATGAATCAACGGAAGAAGTGTCTACTGGCGAGTCAAGATCCGAAGTGAAGGAAGCAAGGAAAAGCGAAGTGAGACGGCGAGATATACTTAGTACGTCACAAATTTCTTCAATCAAAGAAACAACAGGTAAGGAGCAACTCAAAGTGGGTGCCTAGAGAAAAAAACTAGCAAGAAATTGGTGACTAGTCGAACCGGAGATGGACAAATTCCACAACATAATTATTACAATTACAGCATAAGACTATTATTATTTTCAAACACACGGAGGTACGTCCTGCTTACTGTATCCCTCAACTTGTTTCTTCACCTAAAGCGGAACATTTTCTTCCACACCTATAGGGCAGCAATAACTGAATTAATAAATTTTAAAGGAGAATAAAAGGCAACAAGAGCTAGGCCTTCATGAGGGACCTGAGCTACGCGAGAAACTAGAAGATTCCGTTACCACAATGCTCTTTGAGCAAAACAAACTATCCATAATAAGTAGGTTACGATTAATTTCTTCGATGAAGAATGCAAAACGATTGCTAGTCTGAAGCCAAAGAAAACGCCGCTTAGCTAAGGTAAGAGAGAACAGCTGGAGACAACAGTGTACATAGAATGTACAATAGAAAGAAAACTGGAACATTTTAAGCCTCTCTGGAGGCAGGAGGAAAAAAGGAAAGATGGTAGGATACACACAGTGGAGGTTGCCTCCGAGGGAGAACAGCAATGGAGAAAGGCACAACTAAATGGTATTGGCAATTACTAAAAGGCATCCCAGCGAAGACCCGCGGCTGAAATCAAACATACATCAGCGAATATAAAAGAAGTTAGGTACCTCTTAGAATAACTTTTAACAATAACATTTTTAACACATTATTTGCTATGCCTTCTCCTTCTTTCTGCCATCACAGCCAGCCCTCTCTCCCTCTTCTCTCTCTCTCTCTCTCTCTCGCTTCCTCTTCTCTCTCTCTCGCTTCCTCTTCTCTCTCTCTCTCGCTTCCTCTTCTCTCTCTCTCTCGCTTCCTCTTCTCTCCCTCTCGCTTCCTCTTCTCTCTCTCTCTCGCTTCCTCTTCTCTCTCTCTCTCGCTTCCTCTTCTCTCTCTCTCTCGCTTCCTCTTCTCTATCTCTCTCTCTCGCTTCCTCTTCTCTCTCTCTCTCGCTTCCTCTTCTCTCTCTCTCTTCCTCTTTCAGAGAGGAGGAAAGCTCTCTCACACACACTCTCTCTCAATCTCTCTGCCTCCTTCTAACTTGTGTCATTGCCGTCTTTCGGAAGGATTGTCGACCTTCACAACCATCTTGCCAATGTTGGCTCCGGACATCATCTGGACGAATGCGAGGGGTGCAGAAGCCAGGCCCTCGCTCACCGTTTCACGCGACTGCAGTCAGAGGGTAATAGTAGACAAAAAAAGCACTTCTAATAACGAAATGCTATAGTAATAAAAATGTTAAAACAATAATGAAGAGAACAAGTAGTGCCATCAGTTAAACCTTGAGTTTGCCTTCGAGCAGCCAAGTGGAGAGTTGTGCGACGGCAGAGTCGAACTCATCCTTGTAACGAAGCACAAGGTAGCGCTCCCTACAATCACACGGTTTACAACAGAGAACGAGAGATAGAGAGAGAGAGGGGGGGGGGAGGGAGAAAGAGGAAAAGCGAGAGCGAGAAAGGATGCGACAGAGATGAGAGAAGTCGTCAAGGAAGAGTACAAAGCGAGAATTGACCTTGAAATATGCCTCTTCGTGAGGATCTCAGCCGTAGGCGGGGGCAGTGGAGGGGGGTACGGTAGGTCAGTGTTGTAGAGGGCGATCTGTCCACACAGGACAATGCGGCCTTTCTCGTTCATCTAAATCACAACCTTTCTCATTCATTTAAAACAACTACATACAATGAGAAACCACTCAAACACACTATAAAGTGACTCTCCTCTATTTTCTGATTCCATCGATAAAAATAAATTTGTAATTTAATAAAGTAAATTAACCATTTGAATGACTGCATCGCTGATGAATCCACCGACGTTGTCCCAGTAAATATCAACACCTGAAGAATAAATAGAAAGATTTAAAGTCTGTTAATGACTCAATGCTTGGAACGAATTTAAAAGCAACTTTTTTTTTAAATCTTCTATTGTTTATGTCTATAGGATAGTCGTTTCTTACAATTAATTAGCTACACTCTGGTGTAAAAGAAACATTGACTCATTCGCAATCTGGAGAATCTGAACGGATAAAAGTAACAAACCATGAGGAGCAAGCTGTGTAAGGCGCTCTGCAATCGGCACTGTGTTGTAGTTGATAGCCCCGTCAAATCCAAGTTCCTGAATAGTTCGCAAGTTCAACCATCATAACTCAAGAGAGTAGCATTACGCTATATATATAAACATATAAACGTATATATATTATATATATATATAAACGAAACAAAATATAGAAAACGGGGAAAAATTGCTAACTTATACAAATTGAATATTGAAGTGACAAGATATAGTTAGAAGGAAAATGTAAAATAGTTTGCAGTGATTTTGGCGGGAAGTAAGAAAAGGGGGAGAGGGGAACAACGAATAGTGGAACCTCAGTGAGAATTCGACACTTCTCTTCGGTTCCGCAAATTCCAATCACTTTCGTGCAGCCTTCCAAGCGGGCAATCTCAAATAGTCGGCATTAAAGGAAGGGATAAATGAGAATGCTTCAGATACCTGCCCGACAAGGAAGGGATAAATAAGAATGCTTGAGATACCTGCCCGACAAGGAAGGGATAAATGAGAATGCTTGAGATACCTGCCCGACAAGGAAGGGATAAATGAGAATGCTTCAGATACCTGCCCGACAAGGAAGGGATAAATGGGGAGTATGTCAACTGAGCAGCGGTCAACTGAGCAGAGGACAACTGAGCAGCGGACAACTGAGCAGCGGTCGATTGCGCAGCGGACAACTGAGCAGCGGTCAATTGCGCAGCGGACAACTGAGCAGCAGGCTCTAACTGCCCTCAATTTTAATATTTTCAGTTATTGAAAACCAAACAGTCTTTGTTTTAACTATACAGACATGCTACGCAGACATTCTGCATTTTATCGGTTCTTCTAATAATTACGTCTGTGTTTTCACTGTGTTTTTTAATCTTTGCTTTGTACTCTTGGCAACGCTAAATATACGGAAAAAGGGAGAAAGTATTGTAATGTGTTATGATTTCGCTCGCACAGTTGCAAGAGTTGACCCATATGACATGATCTGACCGCATATACCATGCAGCGTCATACGGTAATTGATCGGATGCGGAAATTGATCGGGTGAAACAGCAGGGAACGCTGTTCATTTTATTGCTGTATATTTGTGTTTAAGAATATTGGCTATTGTATGCTCTATCCCACTGCTATAGGTTTATGTTATATAAGACAATGTAATACAGGGTTAATAAAGTCTAAATCCTTTTCTTCTTTAACTACACAGCAATCGCACTTTCCATCTACCGATGCCACCCACAACGAACAGGTCACCTTGAACTACAAATTCGTCTTCTTTCCATAAGCTTACATTAGATATATATCCGGCATCCTGTAATCCTACAGGCAACTTAGTGGTAGAGTTCGCAGCGAAAGAGGAGGCCAGCTCATACACGACTCGGATGGGTTTGAATACCGAATCTCACATGTTGTTAAGGCGACTGGCGAAACTATGTGGAGGTTTGGCGATAAAATGATTACATGACGCAAACAGATAAGTCCTTTCGTTGGTACTTTGGAATAAGAATTTAGATGCAACACTCGCAAATGTTTGGGAAGAGTAAAAGAAATTGGCGGAACAGCTATAAGGCATGCCGATCATTCCCACCCTCCTCCTGACTACAAGGGCGAGGTCTTAACATTCGGAAGTATAAATCGTATTAGTTTTCCAAGAAAATACATTTTCAGCTGAGAATGGTACGCAAACAGACGCGCCATGAACGTTCATTAGGGGTTCCGGCAGCCTCGGCAGTCATGGTTGCGATTCAACAGGCCCCTGCCCACTTGCAACCTTTTCTCGAGAGGGAACGTCTCCGTCGTGACGCGTGTAGAGCAGTCGAGGTTCTTGGTCAGCGCCAGTGGCCATGCCTTATCAACGAATCACAATTTGGTATCAACACATTTAGCTTCGTCTGATTCTAATCGCTAGAATATTACAATACAGCATCAAAATTCCTACGACGGATCCTTCATCCGTCAAGATCTTTTTCACTGACGATGGCAAGGACCGCCTGAATAAGGTCACGATGATATCTATTATGTTCGAGTTTGTCTCCTCAAGTATCCGAGCCGCGCATCGTTTTCACGCGTCGCGGATACAGTCGGAGTGACATAATGACTTCGTTGGGTCAGAAATCCTAGAAGCGTAATGCACAAGAAAGAATCAACATAACAACAAAATTATTTATCAGCCAAAAAGAGGGAAAGCGTATTAAAATAAACTCGCAGAACCCGATCTGGTCTTGTGATGGCACCTTCTACTCTGCTGCTGCGAATTTCATGCAAACCTTCGTAATTGGAACCCAGGTCTCTTAACGTCTATATTTGTCACGGGGAGTCAAGGCGACACTTAGATAACATTTTAGTGTACTGTTGTGTGCGGGGTGTGCGAGCTGCGTGCGGGTAGTGCCACTTTTTTCGACATTCCATGAATGGCAGAGCGTGAAAAAACGGTAACACTAAATTAGGGGAAGCCATGTTAAAAGATTTTAGTGTAGCACTAAAAAATCACTAGGCAGCATTAAAAATCACTAGTGCACCGGATTTCGAGTGAATACGGTACCACTAATTAGAAATATTTGAAATGATTAGGCTCATAGCACGAATTCCCTTTATGCCAATCTTGGGATACTGTCCTCTCCGCTTTTTCTCTAAGTGTCGTATTTGCACTGCGCTGACTCTCCTTGTTGTAACACTATTTGTACTCTGCGAGTTCTAAGAGAACAGAGAACTCTTAAATAATTGCAAGGAGGAACATCTTTTCATCCCCGAGGCGTATGCTTTTCTTACCTCGAAGACTCAGACTGCCTATCAAAAAGTGTTCGATTTCTTCCGCTCAGATGGCATTGCCTCTCCAACTCGCATCATGATGGGTTAACCTGGACTCCTTTTAAGCGAGAAACTGTGGACTCCACTATGTTGAAATTCAGACTTCGAACGGGCAATTTCCCAAGCACTTATGGCGGCCTATCCACAGGCTGAAGTGCAACTATGTGTCTTCCACCTGTACAAGTCCCTCTATGCGAAGCTACAGGCACTTTCGTTTTATTGCTACATAATTACTAGGATGCTGTGAATGTAAAATACATAAGATTTTTTTTAATAGTTGAGTAGAAGATCAGTTATTCTCCAATGTTCATAGGCCAAGAAGCTAACTCATCTGTACAATGACCCGCAGTACAAGTTCTTCATCCAGGGATGCATGGCCTTGGCGTTCATTCCACCGGCAGATGTGCCGAAGTATGCAAATAACATGAGCATTAAAATTAGACAAACCTAATCGCTTATTAACTCTAGATACTTTGATGAGCTTAGAAGAGAGGGGCTGCTTTCTGTTCCACTCGCAGATATTTCGACGCTCGAAGGTTTCAGTTAGCTCACATTTATTGTCCTGAAAGAGGATGTTTTCACAGAATACTACGCATATGTCGAGTCGACATACATTGGAAAGATTGTGAATGGGCAAAGAACTGAGCCAATGTACCGAATCGCCAATTGGAACGTGTACAGCCGTGTGCTCGCAAAGCAGCAAATCGGGAACTCATGCCAGGAGGGTTACAACGCCAAGCTAAAGGCATCTTTCACACCACGAAATAAAGACCAAGGAAGAGGGCTTATTGGTTAGGTCTTCTATTCACTACAGGCAATCCCACCGAACTCTACCGCGCAATTGATCGCGAGCAGGCTTGTGGATCACCAGTCGGAGTTCCTGACGCTATATCAAGCAGCCGCGGCGAAGAATCTCACTTTGGCCCAGAACAACCGTCAGAACAGGACCATCTTCAATGCACACACCCAGCGCTTTCTCGCTGTTCGAAATGGTACCTTGGGCCAAAGCGAGATGAACCATCTCAAGGCACTGTGCACATACGTACGAATTCGCAAATAAATATGATGGAGGAATATACCATGGACACCTTAATATTTATAAGTTGTATCTCTTTCTCTCTACGTTCCTGTGAATTTTCTTTTTTTTTGCTGTAAAATTGTTCTTTCAATCTTCATATATTATTTCAGGGTTGATACTGCTAAATAAAGCAATTTTTCTGCCAAAATCAAGAGTTGATTTAAACACAAATAATATTAGTAATCAAACGTTCAAAAAAATAGCTCGTTTTTGCATTTTCAATATCTGAAAATATTAAAATTGAAGGCAGTTAGAGCCTGCTGCGCAATTGACCGCTGCGCAATTGACCGCTGCTCAGTTGTCTGCTGCGCAATCGACCGCTGCTCAGTTGTCCGCTGCTCAGTTGTCCGCTGCTCAGTTGACCGCTGCTCAGTTGACATACTCCCGATAAATGAGAATGCTTGAGATACCTGCCCGACAAGGAAGGGATAAATGAGAATGCTTGAGATACCTGCCCGACAAGGAAGGGATAAACGAGAATGCTTGAGATACCTGCCCGACAAGGAAGGGATAAATGAGAATGCTTGAGATACCTGCCCGACAAGGAAGGGATAAATGAGAATGCTTGAGATACCTGCCCGACAAGGAAGGGATAAATGAGAATGCTTGAGATACCTGCCCGACAAGGAAGGGATAAATGAGAATGCTTCAGATACCTGCCCGACAAGAAAGGGATAAATGAGAATGCTTGAGATACCTGCCCGACAAGGAAGGGATAAATGAGAATGCTTGAGATACCTGCCCGACAAGGAAGGGATAAATGAGAATGCTTCAGATACCTGCCCGACAAGGAAGGGATAAATGAGAATGCTTCAGATACCTGCCCGACAAGGAAGGGATAAATGAGAATGCTTGAGATACCTGCCCGACAAGGAAGGGATAAATGAGAATGCTTGAGATACCTGCCCGACAAGGAAGGGATAAATGAGAATGCTTGAGATACCTGCCCGACAAGGAAGGGATAAATGAGAATGCTTCAGATACCTGCCCGACAAGGAAGGGATAAATGAGAATGCTTGAGATACCTGCCCCACAAGGAAGGGATAAATGAGAATGCTTCAGATACCTGCCCGACAAGGAAGGGATAAATGAGAATGCTTCAGATACCTGCCCGACAAGGAAGGGATAAATGAGAATGCTTGAGATACCTGCCCGACAAGGAAGGGATAAATGAGAATGCTTGAGATACCTGCCCGACAAGGAAGGGATAAATGAGAATGCTTGAGATACCTGCTCGACAAGGAAGGGATAAATGAGAATGCTTGAGATACCTGCCCGACAAGGAAGGGATAAATGAGAAGGCTTCAGATACCTGCCCGACAAGGAAGGGATAAATGAGAATGCTTCAGATACCTGCCCGACAAGGAAGGGATAAATGAGAATGCTTGAGATACCTGCCCGACAAGGAAGGGATAAATGAGAATGCTTGAGATACCTGCCCGACAAGGAAGGGATAAATGAGAATGCTTCAGATACCTGCCCGACAAGGAAGGGATAAATGAGAATGCTTCAGATACCTGCCCGACAAGGAAGGGATAAATGAGAATGCTTGAGATACCTGCCCGACAAGGAAGGGATAAATGAGAATGCTTCAGATACCTGCCCGACAAGGAAGGGATAAATGAGAATGCTTGAGATACCTGCCCGACAAGGAAGGGATAAATGAGAATGCTTGAGATACCTGCCCGACAAGGAAGGGATAAATGAGAATGCTTGAGATACCTGCCCGACAAGGAAGGGATAAATGAGAATGCTTCAGATACCTGCCCGACAAGGAAGGGATAAATGAGAATGCTTGAGATACCTGCCCGACAAGGAAGGGATAAATGAGAATGCTTGAGATACCTGCCCGACAAGGAAGGGATAAATGAGAATGCTTGAGATACCTGCCCGACAAGGAAGGGATAAATGAGAATGCTTGAGATACCTGCCCGACAAGGAAGGGATAAATGAGAATGCTTGAGATACCTGCCCGACAAGGAAGGGATAAATGAGAATGCTTGAGATACCTGCCCGACAAGGAAGGGATAAATGAGAATGCTTGAGATACCTGCCCGACAAGGAAGGGATAAATGAGAATGCTTGAGATACCTGCCCGACAAGGAAGGGATAAATGAGAATGCTTCAGATACCTGCCCGACAAGGAAGGGATAAATGAGAATGCTTCAGATACCTGCCCGACAAGGAAGGGATAAATGAGAATGCTTGAGATACCTGCCCGACAAGGAAGGGATAAATGAGAATGCTTCAGATACCTGCCCGACAAGGAAGGGATAAATGAGAATGCTTGAGATACCTGCCCGACAAGGAAGGGATAAATGAGAATGCTTGAGATACCTGCCCGACAAGGAAGGGATAAATGAGAATGCTTGAGATACCTGCCCGACAAGGAAGGGATAAATGAGAAGGCTTCAGATACCTGCCCGACAAGGAAGGGATAAATGAGAATGCTTCAGATACCTGCCCGACAAGGAAGGGATAAATGAGAATGCTTGAGATACCTGCCCGACAAAGAAGGGATAAATGAGAATGCTTGAGATACCTGCCCGACAAGGAAGGGATAAATGAGAATGCTTGAGATACCTGCCCGACAAGGAAGGGATAAATGAGAATGCTTCAGATACCTGCCCGACAAGGAAGGGATAAATGAGAATGCTTCAGATACCTGCCCGACAAGGAAGGGATAAATGAGAATGCTTGAGATACCTGCCCGACAAGGAAGGGATAAATGAGAATGCTTCAGATACCTGCCCGACAAGGAAGGGATAAATGAGAATGCTTGAGATACCTGCCCGACAAGGAAGGGATAAATGAGAATGCTTGAGATACCTGCCCGACAAGGAAGGGATAAATGAGAATGCTTGAGATACCTGCCCGACAAGGAAGGGATAAATGAGAATGCTTCAGATACCTGCCCGACAAGGAAGGGATAAATGAGAATGCTTGAGATACCTGCCCGACAAAGAAGGGATAAATGAGAATGCTTGAGATACCTGCCCGACAAGGAAGGGATAAATGAGAATGCTTGAGATACCTGCCCGACAAGGAAGGGATAAATGAGAATGCTTGAGATACCTGCCCGACAAGGAAGGGATAAATGAGAATGCTTGAGATACCTGCCCGACAAGGAAGGGATAAATGAGAATGCTTGAGATACCTGCCCGACAAGGAAGGGATAAATGAGAATGCTTGAGATACCTGCCCGACAAGGAAGGGATAAATGAGAATGCTTGAGATACCTGCCCGACAAGGAAGGGATAAATGAGAATGCTTGAGATACCTGCCCGACAAGGAAGGGATAAATGAGAATGCTTCAGATACCTGCCCGACAAGGAAGGGATAAATGAGAATGCTTCAGATACCTGCCCGACAAGGAAGGGATAAATGAGAATGCTTGAGATACCTGCCCGACAAGGAAGGGATAAATGAGAATGCTTGAGATACCTGCCCGACAAAGAAGGGATAAATGAGAATGCTTGAGATACCTGCCCGACAAGGAAGGGATAAATGAGAATGCTTGAGATACCTGGCCGACAAGGAAGGGATAAATGAGAATGCTTGAGATACCTGCCCGACAAGGAAGGGATAAATGAGAATGCTTGAGATACCTGCCCGACAAGGAAGGGATAAATGAGAATGCTTGAGATACCTGCCCGACAAGGAAGGGATAAATGAGAATGCTTCAGATACCTGCCCGACAAGGAAGGGATAAATGAGAATGCTTGAGATACCTGCCCGACAAGGAAGGGATAAATGAGAATGCTTGAGATACCTGCCCGACAAGGAAGGGATAAATGAGAATGCTTGAGATACCTGCCCGACAAGGAAGGGATAAATGAGAATGCTTGAGATACCTGCCCGACAAGGAAGGGATAAATGAGAATGCTTGAGATACCTGCCCGACAAGGAAGGGATAAATGAGAATGCTTGAGATACCTGCCCGACAAGGAAGGGATAAATGAGAATGCTTGAGATACCTGCCCGACAAGGAAGGGATAAATGAGAATGCTTGAGATACCTGCCCGACAAGGAAGGGATAAATGAGAATGCTTCAGATACCTGCCCGACAAGGAAGGGATAAATGAGAATGCTTCAGATACCTGCCCGACAAGGAAGGGATAAATGAGAATGCTTGAGATACCTGCCCGACAAGGAAGGGATAAATGAGAATGCTTCAGATACCTGCCCGACAAGGAAGGGATAAATGAGAATGCTTGAGATACCTGCCCGACAAGGAAGGGATAAATGAGAATGCTTGAGATACCTGCCCGACAAGGAAGGGATAAATGAGAATGCTTGAGATACCTGCCCGACAAGGAAGGGATAAATGAGAAGGCTTCAGATACCTGCCCGACAAGGAAGGGATAAATGAGAATGCTTCAGATACCTGCCCGACAAGGAAGGGATAAATGAGAATGCTTGAGATACCTGCCCGACAAAGAAGGGATAAATGAGAATGCTTGAGATACCTGCCCGACAAGGAAGGGATAAATGAGAATGCTTGAGATACCTGCCCGACAAGGAAGGGATAAATGAGAATGCTTCAGATACCTGCCCGACAAGGAAGGGATAAATGAGAATGCTTCAGATACCTGCCCGACAAGGAAGGGATAAATGAGAATGCTTGAGATACCTGCCCGACAAGGAAGGGATAAATGAGAATGCTTCAGATACCTGCCCGACAAGGAAGGGATAAATGAGAATGCTTGAGATACCTGCCCGACAAGGAAGGGATAAATGAGAATGCTTGAGATACCTGCCCGACAAGGAAGGGATAAATGAGAATGCTTGAGATACCTGCCCGACAAGGAAGGGATAAATGAGAATGCTTCAGATACCTGCCCGACAAGGAAGGGATAAATGAGAATGCTTGAGATACCTGCCCGACAAAGAAGGGATAAATGAGAATGCTTGAGATACCTGCCCGACAAGGAAGGGATAAATGAGAATGCTTGAGATACCTGCCCGACAAGGAAGGGATAAATGAGAATGCTTGAGATACCTGCCCGACAAGGAAGGGATAAATGAGAATGCTTGAGATACCTGCCCGACAAGGAAGGGATAAATGAGAATGCTTGAGATACCTGCCCGACAAGGAAGGGATAAATGAGAATGCTTGAGATACCTGCCCGACAAGGAAGGGATAAATGAGAATGCTTGAGATACCTGCCCGACAAGGAAGGGATAAATGAGAATGCTTGAGATACCTGCCCGACAAGGAAGGGATAAATGAGAATGCTTCAGATACCTGCCCGACAAGGAAGGGATAAATGAGAATGCTTCAGATACCTGCCCGACAAGGAAGGGATAAATGAGAATGCTTGAGATACCTGCCCGACAAGGAAGGGATAAATGAGAATGCTTGAGATACCTGCCCGACAAAGAAGGGATAAATGAGAATGCTTGAGATACCTGCCCGACAAGGAAGGGATAAATGAGAATGCTTGAGATACCTGGCCGACAAGGAAGGGATAAATGAGAATGCTTGAGATACCTGCCCGACAAGGAAGGGATAAATGAGAATGCTTGAGATACCTGCCCGACAAGGAAGGGATAAATGAGAATGCTTGAGATACTTGCCCGACAAGGAAGGGATAAATGAGAATGCTTGAGATACCTGCCCGACAAGGAAGGGATAAATGAGAATGCTTGAGATACCTGCCCGACAAGGAAGGGATAAATGAGAATGCTTGAGATACCTGCCCGACAAGGAAGGGATAAATGAGAATGCTTCAGATACCTGCCCGACAAGGAAGGGATAAATGAGAATGCTTGAGATACCTGCCCCACAAGGAAGGGATAAATGAGAATGCTTCAGATACCTGCCCGACAAGGAAGGGATAAATGAGAATGCTTCAGATACCTGCCCGACAAGGAAGGGATAAATGAGAATGCTTCAGATACCTGCCCGACAAGAGTCCCGCAGCTTCCTGCAGCCCCGGACACAACTATCGTCTGTGACTTCGCATTCAAATCGATTTGTGCCTTAATGACCTTTCTTTCCAGAACAGATCGGGAATGGATGGCCAACTTTATGACGAATTCCGACGAGTGCAGTCATTCCAGAGAGGCCGACACAGGAGAGGACAATGGAGGGGGAGAAGATCGGCGGTAGGCTGATCTGAAATCAACGAGTCGGGATAGGAACCATGGCGGATATCTCGCAAAGATAGAGCTTTCGAAACATTCTCTGCAAAACGGCAATATAAGGGTTGAAACCTTGACGAGGTCGCTGGAGTCCGCGATGAAAACTTTCGTCCACGGCCACAGATGAGCGCATGACGTTACTGACATATTTTTAATGAGTAAAAAAAAACCAAATTCCCTATAGCCGGCTCGAGAAACCGATTGGAATGCATAAAAAAAAGCTAAAAGTTTATGATCTCGGAATGCCATAACCAACCGAGATCGCCAGCCTCGAGAGAGCAGCCAGGACCCGCTTCTACCACTTCCCCCACTCCCTCCATTCCATCCACCAACTCGCCCTCTTCATATGCATTCAAGTAGTCTACGCCTGTCGACGGATTCATGCGGCAACGCTTAAACACTACTATTTTAACACTCAAGTAATTATATTAGATCAAAAAGGTTAATAAAATAGGCATCTATCATAATAAGACAGCAGCAATAAATTTTAAGAGGAAATTAGGAAATGCGTATGCACAGCAAATGTACAAATTATAAAGATTGATGACAACAAATAATGTCAAAATAAGGTAAAAGGAGAAGGGAGGAGATACCTGTGCAGGGTCGACGGAAAGATAGAGGGTGCGGACAATGCATTGGGCCTCCTCGAGGTCATCGACGGTCGGTTCGTGGCAAGGCTCGCAGCGGAAACACTCCGGAGTCGGCTCGGCATTCACCCCTGCACCACATATATCAATTAGAGTTTTCCATTGGATTTTCTTTTGATGTATTGGAACAAGGTGCTAACACATATATTAAACATTTAAAAATACGTTTCAAGACTAGTGATTTAAAGAACAATTTTTTCACAAGCTAAAACGAACAATGGTTTTAATTAACATAAACTCGCGAAATTATTAATAACTGTATACAAAACAAAGAAATATTGAAGAAAAGTTCAAAAGAATAGAAGTATTGAGATAAATGAAACTGAAAAAAAATGCCAACCAGGTCTCTTTACGAAGATGACCCTTTGATTTCGCATTGCATGTCCTTCTCCGTTGCAGCTACCGACATTCTGGGACGAGCCAGCACTGCCAAGAGCATCCAAGCGAGACCTCAACAATAACCTCATGAAGTCAGACTTTCAAGCTCGCTAGCGACACCTCTTAATTTGAATGTAACATGCTTTGAAAGCTGTATCAAATTCCAGAATGCCATTATCCTCCTCTTGCTATTCAAATGCAACAATGGTGTCACATTCCAGAAATGCAGAGCAACGAAATCCCCATTGACAAGCACCTAAAATCAAAGTTGCAAGCGATCGACAGAAAAGTGTCCCATACTACAAAAAAGAAGCCATTCGCTTAACACAGCAAAGGCAAGAAAAACCAAACATAAAGAACTTATCATGGCGAGGGATCATATTCAGTCCAGATTAGGTTTTTGGAGGCGAACAATACGTCTTTTAATAACTGTTGGCGTCTCAGGAAAGGGATCTCCGTTGCATTCTTTCCAGCGACAGCAAAGAGTGAACTAATTTAAAGAGAGAGAGAGAGAGAGAGAGAGAGAGAGAAAGAAAGAAGGTGAGCGAGAGTGAGAGAGAGAGAGAGAGAGAGATGACGCAATTATGGAATGAGCTGGCCGCTCGTTCCCTCAAAGCCCCTTAACTCCCACTGTGCATTCCCAGATGTCGGTGTCTCACGTGGTCTCCTTCGCATTCAATACTCCCCTTCGCTACTCGTCCACCTTCTCACTCGGTGTTCTTCTTTTGCAACTGACACCACTCAACGCCCTCGGCTAACGAAGCAGAGACAAACACAAAGAAGCAACGTTACAGACAGGAATATATGTTTCAATTTTACGGGAAACGAGAAGATAAATAATAAAGAACTAATGAATTAGGAAGAACATTAGTGCCAAAAACGGAGGAAATATTGCAATATGAATTGAAAGTTTCAACGTGCATTAGAGAGATGAAGGAGGGATCGAACCTAGAGAGGAGTCTCTTGAGTGAATGCCCCTTCCGGGCGATGGCTGCCAACTCCGCCGCCGTCGGCTGCCCGCCGTCAGCGAAAAGCCGCGCTGCAAAACAAATATTGCAATATGTCAAACGAATCAAGTCAATATTAAATTATATAGATAGATATTGAATTATATAAAATTGAAGAAGATCCGGCATATCAATCTATCCATCTCATAAGTCTGAATGTCAGTCTCAAACGCTCCATGTTTAATTATTCAACAATTCCCTCTTAATTTTTGATGCGGAGATGATGAGACTTGACTTGCTCGCATTGCAACTCCAAAGTCAACGTAAGTGCGCTTCAATTCCCCGGGCAACTATATATCAATTCCCCTGACCCGTGCATTAATATTCAGGTACAGCTTCGCCAACTTCTCTAGCACCCTCCAGCTCAGCCTCTATCTCTCAACCTACTCCCCCCCCCCCCCCCCCCCAAAAACGAGGAATGCAATAGCACTCGCTGTGACGGCATCGCATTTTTCTCCTGACTTCAATCGACCATTTTTAATGCTTACATTTAGTAAAAATGCAAATACAATCAATTCTATAAATTGACCACGTAAAAGGAAAAAAAAACTTATCAATATACTTTGCATGAGTCAGAATTCTTTACGTAATGGATCATCCGGATTCCGGAAGGAGAATTGTGATTATTTCATTCCCCTGTCTCCACAGCCCTAACCTATTTCTATCTCTCGCTCCTTTCCTCAATCTCTCGCCCTCTCTTTTAACTCGCTCTGTGCCATGGTGTACTTGATGTGACTGGGACGACTGAAGAGATCGAACCACCAAAAGGCCAAAGAGTATGAGGCGGCAGACGCCAATAACTACAGAGATCCGACTGTAGAGGATGCAGAGAGACCCGTGAAAGAGACAGAACTAGAGTGAGGAATAGAGAAAATGAGAAAGGGAGAACAGCGCAGGAGCCACTAGCACTTGCTCAACCATTTGACCACTCGTCGTCTAGACTTCACTAGATAGGCGTACAAGAAGAGAAGAGAATTGGCGGGAAGGAGAGAAGAGTAAAAGTAGAGGAGAGGCAGAGGTATAACGGAGATAAAGAGAGTACCAATAACTTACAACCTCCTACAAATTTAATCAGGGCCATGTCAGTACATTCATTGATTGAATTCCTACGGAAAGGAGCGGGAATTTACTGATAATGAGTTGAAAGTGGAAGGACTAAAATGACTGTAAAGTGGAAAGACAGTCTACAGTTCACAACATCTGAGCGGGACGGCGTCAACTACAAGGTACATTGCGGGACAGCCACACAAAGCATTCCCAATTCCTCATTTGCACTCCATGATACAGCCAAGAAGTGCGTGCACTTCTCTGAAAGCTTTGTTAGTTGCCGCCGTCACACCATTGTTACTCACTAATTCAATCTTCCCTGATAAGATCTCAAAAAATAGACTTAATTCCCATCCAGCATCCCTCCTAAATCAGTGGCGTCACAGAACCGCCGACAAATAAGGATCCATTTTTTCTTTAGAACCTTCCTTCTCAATGACGGTAGACATAGCCACGAAAGAGGAAGGAGAGACGACTCTGACCGATCAAATCCCTCAGTTGAATAGGTCAACTCAATTTAACAGCTTGGACATATCAAACTACAGAGCGAATAGCAAAAGCGAGCACAACGCCGCAAGTAAAACTCATCATGGACAGAAAGACACGCACAACGTCATCCGTAACAAGAATGCTGCAAATGGAACAAAAGATCAAATGCTGTATGCATTAATACGACTATAATGAGCTAGCGCGATAGTGAGTGAGAGAGGAGAGAGGATAGAGAGATAGAGAGAAAGAGAGAAAGAGGGGAGGGAGAGAGTGAAACAAAGATCGAGAGAGAGATATAGAAAGGGACAAAGAGCAGGAGCGAGTAGCAGCGTATGATTGTACTTTCGGTTTGATCCTGTCAGCGAGAAGCTACCACCCGTGATCAGAGAGAACACTCATGTGACATGTTAGACGCGAAGACTTGGCACGCTCATTCAGCCAGAGTAAAGAGATAGAGAGAGAGAGAGAGAGAGAGAGAGAGAGAGAGATAGAGAGACATTTGCTGATAAAAAGACAGAGAGAAGCAACTGCATGATCAACGATGCATACATACACTTCCAAAGGAAGAATCACGGCAATGAAAGGGATATAATTAGAAGGATCCTTCAAAATCAACGAGCTTTTAATAAAGAAGAATATAGTCCGAAATAGAACAAGTTAGAAAACTGAGAAAGAAATATTCTCTTATTGCAGCAATCCGGTCAATACGAAAAATATAGCAATCTATAACCATCGCCCGCTGTCTACGTCCCATTCCGTTCTCTTGCCGCCTTCGCAGTCAAAAGGTTCCATCTCTCGTCTTCTCTCTCCTCTCTTCCACTATCTCATTCTTCCTCTCACCCAAAGAGATGCAACAGCCGCGTGGATAGCAACTTCTAGCAGTTTCTCACATCCTTCTCTGCACTCTGCGGCCCGAGAATGACAAAAGGGTACGGAGATGAATTCGTCGATAGCGCTAAAACAGCTTGAAAGGTACCTTCTGATTTACAAGCGGCAATATCAAATTTTCGAAAGATACAAAAAGTCAACTGTTCCCAGCAGGAAAATGAGAATAATGAAAAGAAATAAGTTGACGTCTGAATGGAAGACTCCACTGCATTCCATTCCTCTGTCCATGCAAAAGTCAGAGCAGCGATTACCTAAGGCTATCACGTGATGAGAAGAGGTAAAGGACAACGAAAACCGACAGAAACGGAAAATATGCAAAACAACGTGGACTGGAGTGAGAGAGGGTGAAACCCCAAGAGAGACAGAAGAGAGAGGGAGAGAGTGGCACAGACTGGTATGAGAAGCATGTTGTGTCCGCAGTGCTTTGGTCAGCAACAACAACTAGAATGTCACGTGGGGCAGAGAGGAGAGAGAGAGAGAGAGAGAGAGAGAGAGAGAGAGAGAGAAGAGAGAGAGAGAGAGCGAAAGAGAGAGAATGAGAGAGAAAATGTGAGAGATGCAGACCAACAAAGACATAGGAGTGGGATGTCTGTCTAGAGAGCCCAACCAAATGAGTGACCAAAGACCGCCACGTGTTTCTCCCTTCCCTGCAGTGACCAGCCACCCAAGGCCAACTATCAAAGAAAGAAGGGAACCTGAGGCGACTGGACGAATCTTCGTGCCGGGAAGCAGTGTGACTTGAGTGGAATCGCGCCAGTCGGCGGATGAAGACGCGGATTGAAGGGAACGATGAGATTCTTCTCCTCGGGAACCCTCCACAACGACCGAGAACGTCACGACTTCTGAGAGGAAAGAACCACAACTCGTTAAAGCAACACGAGAAGACGTTTGCCAGCACAGCACACTTCTCACACTCTCAGAAGTTCAGCAGAAATGACTGCGAGGAAAAAGAATTAATGCGCAAGAACAAAAACCGAGCTGAAGATAGAAGAAGTGATGCAATACTCATTGACCTGCCAGGGTCCACTCCTATTCCACCCCTCCTCCTATCTTCAACCTCTCTCGTCTGACATCTAACTTCTTTGCTCTCTTGTACTACTTTACTTCAACCACTTCCTGCCAAACATCCACTTCTTAAGTCTTCACAATCCGAGTCACTCAAAGAGTGGCACGTTGAATAGAAAAAAGTAAGAAATATGTGAGATGGCGATTACACCATTGTTCGACCTCGTGTCCGGAAGACACCCTCCATGCACGTACATTCTCAACTTTATCTTAATTTAAGACTGGCTTCCATTGTATTCTGCTCATCAAAACACTTGAAACAAAGTTAGCGGTGTGCAAAATATAACAGTCAAATAAAACGATACACCCAATTTTTTTTTTTTAATATAACATACGGACCTCTGGAAAGAAAACGATTAGCAACAGTAACATAAATCGATTAGCGGAAATCTTTTGAAATGCAAAAGAAGCATGAAATAGGCCGCTTCTTAGCAAATGCGTAGCTACTTTAATGTAGTATCTGGCTATAGATCGTATTGAAATCACACATGAAATATTGGCCCCGAACGAAGCCAGTAATTCGGAAATATATAAACGAAGGCTTCAGCTAATGCAACCGTTAGAAGAGATGAATGAGTAAGAGAAGTCAAAGTGAACACCATTTCAAAGGATAAAGAGCTATTGCGAGTGGCAGGGGAAAGGGGCAAAAACAGAAGGAGGGGGAAGACTGAGGAAACGGACAGACGATGCGAATATCATTCACTCATTTCGCAGAATTAAAGTATTGTAGTGATTGAGGATGGACAGATAGATGCCAACACTGGACGGAGAAGAAGGGGTGGGAGAGAGAGGGAGAAGAGAGCAGAGATAGAGAGAGAGAGGACGGCAGGTGGGCAGAGTGTGAGAGAGAGGGAGAGGGAGAAGAGAGAGCAGAGATAGAGAGAGAGGACGGCAGGTGGGCAGAGTGCGAGAGAGAGGGAGAGGGAGAAGAGAGAGCAGAGATAGAGAGAGATGGCGTGAAAAAAGACAGAACAACGTTTGATGAAATATAGAAGAGACAACTCACTATGTTGGAAAGGGAGGGAACGAGGGAGTGAGAGGAGAGGAAGGAAAGGGAGATAGAATAGAGAGAGAGAGAAAGAGATGCGATCGCAACATTGCGCGAAGAGAAAGTGAATGAGTGAAGATGGGGAACGGTAGCACGTGATGTGCTGCCAGTTCATGCCTGACAGTTGGGGAAGTCAGCGGATGAGAGACAACGAGAGCGAGAGAGCGAGAGCGAGAGAGAGAGAGAGAGAGAGAGGGAGAGAGAGAGACAGAGAGGAAAGAGAGAAAGGTGCATGGGATAGAAGGTGATTAGATTGAACTGAATCTACTAATTGTAAGAGAATTCAGTGTGCAGGAGGGGGGGGGGGGGGGGGCAGCCAACAAACGACGTGCACTATGCGGCTGCTTCTGCGAGATTCCCCTACGCGTCAGGGGAAAAAGATGCGGGCTCACCAAAAGATGCAAAAAGAGAAGCGGGAGGTGGAGGAAGATTGGGTTGGTCATGAGTGAGAGAGTGAGAGAAAGAGAGGGAAAGAGAGAAAGAGAGGGAGGGAGAGAAAGAAAGGGAAGGAGAGAAAGAAAGGGGGGAGAGAAAAAGAGGGAAGAGAGAGAGAGAGAGAGAGAGAGAGAGAGAGAGAGGAGATAGATCCTGGCTGACTGAGAATAGATGTTTAGACAGAGGCGTGGCGGAGGGGGGGGGGGAGGAGGGAGGAGAAGGCTAGGGGGCTTCTAGATGGAGCAGGGAAAAGAGCTGGAGGAGAAGCGAGAGAAAGTCCTTTGCAGCCAAAGTGCATGGCTGCCCTCCGGCAGTCCACATGCTAGGCATGCCAAGAAAGCGTGGACGACTAGAGTCTTCTTCCACTCCTCTCTTCCCATCTCTAGTCTGCCCTTTCATTTATACAATGCAGATACCGTTTCATTTCACCCGAGAGGAAGCAGCGTTGCCTGTACGCCAGTGGAAACTCATTCGAGGAAAGGTAAGGGTCATGCAAGGCATCGCGTTATTCATAAACACTCGAATAAGAAAGCGACGATGGGGTGTCCCTGAAAGCAGGGCAGAGTGAAGGAGACCAGGAAAGGTGTTTCAGGGGGAGCAGACAGATGTTTGTGCTTCAGAGGAGCACACAACTTCCTCTACGACTTATAAATAATAGACGATTTGCAAGATTAATCCAGTCACCTCTCCATGCATGTCAATCCCTGCAAAACAACATCAGAAATCATCCTACGGAATAAAGGCTGCTAATTTTTTCAATTCTGAGCATTAAATTGTACCGGGACAAGTGATCGCAGGCCTCAAAATAATCGATATAATTTGATGATAAAAATTGTGGGGAAACTAGGGAAACGCTGCATGTGTGAAAAATGAATAAGGAATGGCCGAAGTGCCAGGCTATAAAGAGGAATAGCAGTGCCCTTTCCATGACTCGATTACTGGTATGCGAACTACTCATGGAATAAAGAGATATTCGATTAATACTGATGATACGTCTCTGCAGAGAAGGATAGTCATATGTCTGAGCAAATCTATAGTATATGCACCAAGCCAAAACCAAAGTAAGCCGGCGGAAAGGAAGTTGTCCGCCGGTTCACTCCCACTCGGTGGTGCCTGGTGGTTTTGAAGTCAAGTCGATGAGGACGCGAGAAGTGCCAATCACACTACTCTCGATGCGAGACACCATCTCCAGCACGGTCTGCAAGGGAAGGAAGGTATTTAAGAATCTATAAGAAAAGCGGAAGGGACAAGATATTCACAAGAAGAACACAGAAAAGAACACCGAGTTGCAGCAAAATGCGTTAGAGAGCAAGGAATATTTTCATGCCAGATTGAGTGAGTGGAGTAAGGGAGAACGAGAGAGATAGAGAGAGAGAGAGAGAGAGAGAGAGATTATAATAATGCGAACAGACTTCTTTGTCAACAAAACATTAGAGAGAATGCAGTGATTGTTTTGTTAGAAAGGAAAAGAAGAGCTTATCTCTTCAGGGATATCACGGCCGGGAAGAGCAGCCGTGCCAGTCATGAAGTCGGAGGTCTTGAATGGTCGCAGACAGAAGGAATGCTTCATGGAGATCGTCTCGTGGAAGGAGCGATCGAAGTGCACGGGAAGCATCACAACGGGCATCTCGAAAGAACATTCTCTCCTCTCGCTATTCTTCCTCTGCCATTGTTATGCGTGCAATCTCTACTATTGAAAGCAATACCTGCTGGATTGTCGAGCTGACATCCTTGTGCTTCTGGTCGAATCCTTTTCCATCACGAGACCGACCGAACAGCGTGTCCGTGGCCATCTGCACAAGATAGAGAGAACATGACGAAGGAGAAAACACAAAGCGAGATAGAAAGAGCGAGCGAAAGAGAAAGAGAAATAAAGAGTGCACTAAAATATCTATTATATAAAGAGTACTTTGTGCACTTCCTTTTATTGTATTTTGTAACCTTGTCTGCCAGCTGGAGAACTTCAATAGTGAACTTGTTGAGAAGCGTGGGTGTGATTGTGTTGACCGGATGAGCAACTCGCCGGCCAAACACATAAGTTACCCTGGAATTTAGTGAAGAGAGAGAAGGGAGAGAGGAGAGGGGAAGAGCTGGAAGACTCTGAATCAGACCTGTTAATGTTGTGGAGGACATTGGGAATGATCGAAGCGAGTTTCTCCATGAACTGCCAAGGAATGGGTCGGAAATCCGTTGAGAGTGCGGCCACGTACGAATACGAACGGCAGTCGCCCTGCAAGCTCCTCCGTTCTACCACCCGTTTACTTTCTTTTCTATTCCTGCAACAGTTTAATCCTAAAAAAAATAACCAGCAAGTCTATGATCATAGTTTTTCCGATAGGGACACGAACCTGGACACCAACACTTTTGATGGGAAGCAAAGTCGCGGCCATTTCGCATTCGGGAGGGGCAAAGTCAGCCAAGTGATTAGAGGGCAAGAGAGGAGCCAACTCTTCACGGCTGTCCACGTCATACTTACTCTGTAAAGAGGAGGATGAGTATGGTGAGAGGAAAAGAGTCCAGGAAGAATACCCGAGGAGGGCGATGCAGGTTCGCGATGATCTCCAGTTTCCTCTGCGTCGCTGCGAAGTCATCACATCTATAAGTTTAGATCATTCTTTTAACCATGAATATGAGACACGTGCTAATCAAGAAAGAAAGGGCTGACATGTACGGTTTGTTAGCAGCGAGGATGCGAATGGCGAGGCCAGGGCCGGGGAATGGCTGACGTTGCACGATCTCTTCCGGCAGACCCAAGGCTCGTCCCAGTTCACGCACCTGAAAGAAGGGGAGGAGTGGAAGGAGGAGGGCGGTACCGAACCAGTTATAGAAGAATGTACAGAATATTGAGCTGGTAAAGTTATGACGCATACCTCGTCTTTATGGAAGTCGCGAAGAGGCTCAACGACCCGACCCTAAACAAAGGCATACATCTGCACAACTGAAAGAGGAACACTGAAGGGACTCTCGGATGCAAGAGATACCAGGAGACGGAGTTCTCTGACGAGAGCGGTGTCATTGTGGTGTGTCTTGATAATGTCAGCATGGCCACTCGCCAGTTCGCTTGCACTCTCAATCAGGTCGGGCCGCAGCGTTCCTACAATTCAAATATCAAATGCACAACGTAAAAGACATCTGACCTCATATAGTATTAATTTTAATCAGATAATAATATAAGTCAGTCGTGTCAATAAAATTAATCATAATCGAGGAGCCAAAATCAGAAGTAAATAGAAAAAAAAACCGATAGACCTTGTGCCAGGAAATACTCCTCCTTGTTGAGCTTCAGCTTAAAAGGGAAAGAAAACAAATTACTAGAATATTAAGAGTAGTTACAAGAAAAGAGCGAGCATTGCAAATAGAATTATCAAGCCTGCTGCAGAATTATCAAGAATTATCAAACCTGTTGCATGACATCGTCCTTGACACGAATGAAGGTATTCCCAATGATCTGTCGCTTGATCTCTGGGTCCGTTGTCTAAAAGGAGGCAATTAGTTGTATATGTCATCATGAATGAAATGCTTGCAAACTTGTTCAAGAGTCACTCCATCCTTCTTCCCGGACACAGTTCCAAACAGGAAGTCGTAAGAACAGTTGAATCCTAAATGTTGTCGTTAGTGTAAAAGCTCATCCTCACTTGAAACATATAAAATATATTAAAAAAAACGTACTATGTACTTTCAAGTCCAGCGCGTTGAGACTCGAGATGACTTGATCACTCTCTTTCCATCTGGAATATGGAATCGAATGAATGGAGAAGACATGGAAATGGCTGGAACCTCATGAATCCATTGTCGATATGAATGGCAGTGACTCTCTCTGCTCCGAGTGCCCGATGGAGAAGAGCGGCGCAGACTGTTGAGTCCACTCCACCAGACACCATCACCAGCACCTCAATACACAACAGTAGAAAGTAAACAACTAAGATGCCAGTGAAATTGACTAAAAAGCGCTATTACCAAACAAAATGTAATATAAACCTTCTTCTTGCTGCCAACAATGGCGCGAATCTCAGCAATGCAAGCGTCTTCCCTGCTTTCCATGGTGTAGTCTCCCAAGCAACCGCACACTCCGAACAGGAAGTTGTCGAAGATCTTCTTGCTCAAAAACAGAATCACACTCTTTTTCCAAACTTAAGGAAGAATGTACTAGCAATAGATTGTTTGGATACCTGTTGACAGTGAGATCAACTTCTGGATGGAACTGAACACCGTAAAGCTTCCGAAACTCGTCCGCGATGCCTAAACAAATCGATTACGAAATCATCCTAATTACCATATCCCGGCACAAAACAGATGAAAAAAGAAGGAACCCGCGACATGTGCTCTACTCCGGGCGACGACTTTGAACCCGGGAGCTACCGTACTCTGGCCGACGGAGTCACCGTGAGTGAGGAGGACTCGTTCATTGGAAGAAAGGCCAGAGAAGAGGGCGCAGGAGTTGTCAACCCACAATGGAAAAACAATAGGAATCTTCTTCTTTAATATCTTACTCAAACAATCGTAAAGTACTAACTTTAATGCGGACTAACTTCAATATCAACAACGCCGTCCTCCCGTAACTTCTCCTGAGTGACTTTGCCGTTGAAGTGCTTATTCATCAACTGAAAATAATGATTTCTCCCTTTTAAAACCATTACAGTAAAGATCTGCCAATGAAGCAACCTGAAACCCGTAACATATCCCAAGCACGGGGAGACCGCAAGAGAAGATGGCATGATCCACCTGCGGAGCTCCTTCAGTGTAAACCGAATTCGGTCCACCAGATATGATGATACCCCTAAACAAATACATGTTTTTACCCCAGGTGTTCATGTTGTCTGCGGCTCGTAAATATAAATACCAGGCAATAATAAAACAACAAAGAAAAAGAATAACCCACTTAAAGTTTCCCTTGGCAAGGATTTCAGCAGCACTTGTACTGAGAGGGAACATCTCTGAAAGGACATGGCTCTCGCGGACTCGGCGGTCGATGATCTGAAACGGAAATCAAGAAACTGGAATCAGAAAACCGGGATGAAGGAAGTAATAGAGTAAAAGAAAAGAAGACCTTTCCATACTGTGCTCCAAAGTCAAGGATGGCAATCCTCTCGACATTCGGGTCGACCGGGAGAGAGGACATCAGGAGGATGTCAGGGGAGGCGCCGTTTGAAGAGGAAGTGGAAGAGGACGCGGACGTCGCAATGGAGTGCGACGACTGCTTGGCCGGCGACTGCAATTCTAGTTTTTTTAAAACATACTTTGTAAAGGTCGACGTGCACATCTCAAACTTTGAACTGACAGCCTAAACTGAAGCCGTTTAGATAGATCAGAAAACAATGCCCACAACTGTTATAAAATACAATGATCTCATCATGGGAAAGAACGGGAATGGTAGGCACAGTCAAAATAACATCTAGTTACACTCCGAACTCGCCAGTTTCACTCACTCATTACAGCTGAGAGCAAACATCCAAGCTAAGCAGAATTCTGTACTTGCCATCGATCGAACAGGGAAAAGTGCAGAAGAAAGAAGGAAGAGGAGAAGGGGAGGGAGAGGACGACACGGGAGCTCACTTAAGCACTTCAGAGACAAAGAGAGCCTTGGCAACTACAGCCAGCCATTTGGAACTTCTTATCACGATGAGACAAGCATGAAGGGAGTAAGATACAGGGAACAGAAAGAGAAGAACGAATGGGAAAGAGAGAGGGAGAGGGAGGGAGAAAGAGAGGGAGAGGGAGGGAGAGAGGGCGAGAGATGGGAGAGGGAGAGAGGAGAGAGGGAGAGAAAGACAAGTTAGATGAGATTGTAGACATGTCGATTGGAATTCATTCGCAGACATGATCAGATAATTCCAGTACAGCGAAATCAGACAAAACTTTCGCCGCGAGCAAGAAAAGAGAAAAGTTCCAAAAAACAGAAGACGGTATAATACGACATCGACGAATGGGAATAATACAAAGCATTTACAAACGACATGTGCAATTGTGTTAAATAAACGTAAAATAGTTAGGATATCGAGAGGAGTCCCGATGCGACAGATAGAAAATAAGAAGGAGAAGAAGAAGATGAGAGAAGGAACGAAAAGCTGAGTGTTACAACGTGAGAAACTTCTGAGCTCAAGTGACGCCACTTTCATGAAGAAATGAGAAAAAACTTGTGGAAGGAGCGACAAGGACGAATTAAAGAAAAACATTCGTGTTTGTTAAATCAGTGAACAGCTTCAATAAGCAAAAAAAAAGGAAAATTTGAATTTAAATCAATTTTGAAAAAAAAAATTCGAAAACATGCGATAGATGTGAATGAATTCCACAATCGCAAAGAGGGACCTGAAAAAATTATGCATATATGATATTGCTACGAAAAATTAGGAGAGAACAACATTGTTCGTATCCCACTTAAGAAAGACGGTGATAAATAACAAAGAGCATGGTAAGGAGTATCAGTACTATGCATCACAGTAACAAAACAGACTAGACGCCGTTTACGTGCAAAACTTTAGGCCAAAAAGAGAATTTACCAACGAAAAAATTAGCAAGAACATGAAAAAAAAAATGAAATCGTAAAGCGCGATTAAATTTTGGAGTTCTAGTGGAAAAAAGAACACTGTCATTAATCTCAGCAGAGCTGCAACTCCTCAAAATAATTTTTTTATTAAAACAAAACCTATGAAATACTGAAAACGAACCTCGTAGTCACTGTCGGCACCATTTTGGCCATGTCCATTCGATGAAGGCGGCCCATTCCGCTTCATAGCGTCGCGCAACAAATGCCCGAGCCTCCGAACTTTCCTACGCAAATTATCAAATAAGCCCCAAGTCAAAAACACAGATCATAACTGTCCTGTTCTGCATAAATCCAAAGACGCATCTAAAAGTTAACTTACTTCAGCGTGAACGGCAGATTGAAGGAGCTACGCCACGATTACAACGAAGAAATCCTGGAATTGACAAAAATGGTTACGTCGAACACAGCTGCGCCAAACAGAAAATCATTGTTTTCCTTCCTGGAAAAAAAAGAGTGCGCCAACACATAAATGAAGATTAAAAATAGTAGACGAAATGTTATATATAAAAAAAGTAAGATTCAAATTAAAACGTGCCATCGCGACTTGCAGTCACAAGTTTCTATCGTTACTGTTGGATTGTTGCCATAATTTTGAATATAATCAGTCTCTTGCATGGAATGTCCTCCCGGGTAAGGGTTATGCTGGTATGTTCATTGAGTTGTGAGTAAGCAGTTTCAACTTGAATAGAAATACTCAAAGGGCATGTTTTCCCGTAGGCCTTTGTGCCTTTGTTATACCTGCCTTTCTTTACCATTTGGCTCGCAATTCTAGCTGATTGTTTGTATCTTCTGACGATATAACGCATACTATTAAGTGATTTGATATCAACTGTAAGGTATTGTTCAGGTGTCCGCAAGGACTAAAGACATCTTGTGTACAACTCGGGAAGCGGGCAACTGGCCAACGAACAACAGCCCCTAGATCTCTCCGTTCTCTTTAAGCCGCTCCTTAGAAACATGGTTTGAATTTTAATGAATTTGTCATTGTTAAATATTTATTGAAAACATGTTAAATAGTTGTATCTCGAACGGCAGCTTTCCTCCCAGACGGACCAGCAACTTGATTGCGCCCTTGATTTGATGCGCCGTCTGCCTCCACAGAAATGCACGCGACACTTGAAAGACCTCATTAGCCTCGTGCCGAATCTAACCGACGATCTGCTCTCTTGCGTTGATCAGCCACTCGAGATTCTCAAGGTGAGCAGATGAACATCAGGTCATCTTCTACTTTGGTTACGTGCAGCTTCAGTATTCAATGTTAACGTTGCTATGCTTGAGGATCGCCAGACCGGCAAAGAATACCTCATCTGTGACTATAATCGGGAACAGGATAGCTACCGGTTCGTTGAACCGATTTAGGCAATTATATCGTAATTGTAATGAACATTCAGGTCTCCATGGACGAATCAGTTTGATCCTCCAGTTGATGACGGCAGACTTCCTTCCGAGCGGCTTCGCAAGCTGGAGATTGAGGCTAACTCAGCCTTTGAGTGCTACAGAGACGCGTCAGTCTTGTCATGTTGTTGTTGTTGCTTAAGATCAGAACGGAATAAAGGCCACTATCGCGGACCCATAAGTTTGAGTGGGAGGTATTTAGCCCGGAATCTAGGGTGCGTTAGCTGTTTCTGCGATAATGTTTCTCAACACCATGGTAGGGTCGGCTTTGGGGGATGCCCAAAATCAAGAGGGTTAGTTTGCCTAGTTGACACTTTTTTTCCTCTTCATAGGAAGCATTTCTTCTTGAGAAAGAAATAGGTTCTAGCCTTGTTGGATATGGTCCGAATTTATTTAGTTTTTAAAATTAATTTTGTCACTTTTCCGAGCTCTTTATTCCTACAATTGTGAAGTATTGATTTAGGCATTATTGTATATTTTTATGCGTAAAAAATAATATTTATGCTGAAAACTACGAAAATTAGTAAAGTTGTATGCGCAAAATATCCATGGTTAAGTTCATTTTATAGCCCATTTAAGAAGACAAAGTAGATTAGTTCCAAAACGCTATTATTGCGCCGTAAATATTTCTGCCACATAACGTCCATGGTATTTGTGATGTTTCTGACATTTCTCAGTCCTTTTCGGCAGTCTTGACATTTTCATCACGTGTGTTGTACAATTGCCGTTAATAAATGAAATGAATTTCTGATTATTGCTTTCAAAATCTGTTAATTCTAAGGCTCGGTTGTGTCTCTTTTCAGGTATTTCGAGGGAGGCGTCTCCTCGTGCTACTTCTGGGATATTGAAAATTACGGATTCGCTGGAATTGTTTTGATTAAGAAGAAAGGCGACGGCACGAAGAATGTCAATGGATGCTGGGACTCCATTCACGTTCTTGAGATTATTGAGAAGGTCAGTAGTTTGGTTTTTTCCACGAACTTTTTATGAATAGCGTTCTGTTTGACGCGCTCATGATCCATTGAAAGGGGTACGAGTAGTCGGTGGTAATCCACGACTTCCTCAGGGTCGGCAGGCACACTACAAACTGACTTCTACGGTGATGCTTTGGTTGGAGACGAAGAAGGAAGGCAGTGGAATGGTCAATCTGGGAGGGAGCATGACTAGACAGGCTTGTCTTTCCTTCTCTTCTCATTCAATCATTTCAGCCATTCATATACTGAAATTGGAAATCGTTGCGTACATAGTTGTTTTAAAGGTAGTACTATGCAGGTTTGGTCAAGTTGACTTGTGTTAACAAGACAAGGAATGATCTGTGCTCTTTCAGACTTCTCAGGACTGCCCCCACACGGCCACTGCCAATGATGCAACTCCGCACGTTCCCAACTTTGGCCGAATGATTGAGGTGACATCTATTTCCTCCTTCCCACATCTTCTATCGAAAGGACATTGTGAATAGAAGAAAAGACTTTTTACTTAAGGAGCAAGAGTCAAAGATGCGAATGATGCTGAACGAAGTGTACTTTGACAAGACGAAGAAGGTTGGCTCTTTCTTTGTTTGCTTATGACACACAACATGCAAAGTCAGATTAACTTCTCCTTAAAAGATTGAAAAAGAAGCAACGTGAATGAAAATTGGTTGCAGGTGATGCACGATCTGCGCACGCTGCAGAAGTCGGGAGACCTGAAGAACCTGGAATTGCTGCAAAAGGAACTGGAGACTTCCATCGCTGGACGGGGAACCAATCAGGGATCTTCTTCTTAAACTTGGAGGTTCCATCTCTGCTTTCTATCGCTTCCATGCTTAAACTCTCGCTCGTTCCACTTTCCTTTTGTATTTCCTCCCTTCTTGTTCCTGCAAGCCTTACAGCTCATTATGTTACAATATGCTCTTTTCTTCAAGAATTGTGCGAGAATCGCCTCGTAATTGTACTTTAGTAGAATTGATGTCGTTGCCATCTTTGACTTAGCAAGGCAAACGCAATTCCTTGACTGCGAATGGGGAATCTTCTTTCCAAGCTTTGCAAACTATTGAGTTCTGCCTGAATTCTTCCTGCTGTCTTCTGTCTTACCGTCTTCTCACTCTCTCGCCGCTTCTTATCTTATTTCCCCTTTGCCTGCATAATTATGCCAGGCTATCTAGAGAAAGTTAAGTTATACTTCCTATTGCTTTCCTGTTCATCTGCGGTTTTCCTTAACTGATTCCTTCTCTGCTCATTTCACACCTTCTTGCTTTATCCTGAAGATGACTGAGGGAGTCGTGTGTAACCTTTGAACATAGACAAGACGCATGCTGCACGTTCCTGCTGTTGTGTAGAGTTGCATAGATTATTTCCATGTATTTTATTAACGCAGATATATATCATTTTCTTATAATTCTTATTCTATGCAACTACTCAACTATCCTTATAAATTCTTATTAACCATTCCTTGCCTTCTCCGCGATCTACATTTGCAGAGACTTCCTGGAAGAACGAATTTCAATTTTTAAAGAACATTCTTAATGCTTATGCCGTCAAGGATAGCCCGTTCACGGTATCCGCTTCTTTTGTGATGCACGTCAAACCAATCAAACAATTTATAGAGAGTAGGAAGAGTAAGCAAAAATGAAGGAAGAGAATAGGAAATGGGGGGCGCTATTTGGTGGGCAAAGCCATCACCCATGCGAAGATTGTCCATGACAGAGAGGAAGAAGTCACTCCTCCAGAAGGGGCGAGCGGAAGACGACGGCCCAGCGGTCCCTGCCTAGCTCGGCATCTGCTAGAGCGACGGAACATGCACCGCGAACGAGACGGCGACCAGGAACAACTGGGAAGGGGACCGTCTGTTGCTGGATTGTCATACCGTAATCCCCTTCTCCCCTCCCTCCCACCCTGTCTAATCCATGGACGTTACATAGAGCCGTTCTGACCTTCCAAACGTCGACTGCGTGCTTTGGCGAACGTCACATTTCACTGCGTATGGCTCAGCAGTGACCAAAACAGCAGTGAAATTAAATGATTTTCCAATTTCTTGTTTCTCACGAACGAGTGGTGGATATTTCTTTATCGGAGGGAACGGAATGCATGTCTTTCGCTTTCTAGTCGCGAGTCACGACGAGAATCTTTTTCTGAAAGGAAAAATAGTCTCAAAATGATTATGACATTTTGACACTGCAGTAGGATTTTGTTCCGCTTATCAATTTAATGTTAAGATAAATCTGAAATACTTGATCGGTGATTTGAATGAGGAGAGAGTGGGCGGGGCCTCGCGCCTCCAGACGGACTCCGCCCCCTGCCAACTCGGAACGGGTGAAGCCATTCTTGTGGATCACTCGCTCAACTCGTTCCGGATTCTGCAGATTAGAATCAGTTGTCGATATAACTAGTTAATGACGCCAGTCGCTCATTACGACTATCTGTACTGATTGCGACAGCCACTGACATTACAGGCTCCAATCGACTTCTCGGAGAAGCACACACTGAAAAAGCGAAGCAATGAACCTTAATACATTTAGACGAACTACTTTTTGAAGGCAAGATTGCCAACTTACCCAGCCGGACTAGCAGCATCCTGGTTGTGGAAAGGAATCTTCTCGACTGCAGTCAGCAGATTGTCGGCAGGGAGGGACTGGATGACAGGGAGGCAGCAGGGAGTGTTCGCCGCATCAGTAGAGGGGAGAGAGCAGCAAGAAGAAGTCTCCCCGCCAGACTCCTCAAGCAAACAACATCATGAAGGGGCTCCACCCAACATCAGTCTTGCACATTGAAGTCGTAGTGGACGATTCCATTTCTCATGACCACTCCTCGTTCACGCATCTCGCAGAGAGTGATCGGGCTACAAAGGAGTCTATGAAAAAGAAGAGTTGAGGGAGAGGAGAGCTGAGAAAGGTAGACGAATACGAAGAGAGATAAAGACAACCGGAGAAAGAGCCATAGAGTGAGAGAGACGGAGAGAAGAGAGAGAAAGGACAGCGAGATAGAGAGAGAGAGAGAGATAGAGAGAGAGAGGGTAAATGCCAAACCTATCGGGCTTGGCGCTACCGGAAGACATGAAAATTGGCCTGGAAGCAGAAAGAACTCAATTGCTGATGAAGTCGTGAGAAGTATAAAAATCGACGGAACTGCGAAATAGGCTTGGCATTGACGCCGATGAGACCGCGGCGGAGGAGGGCGAGGTCGTCCAGGAACTTGCTGCAACCTATTCACTTCAAAGTGGACACTCTTTGGAACGGTAGCCGACTTGGAGTCGAGTGGGCCGAGAAGATCGTGCTGAGAACGAGCTGGACAAAGGTTACGCTTGTCTTCCAAAGATACGCCAATCTGCAGAGCGATGGGGCATTATAAGCAGCTTACCTGATACATTTATACTTATGCAATTACATCAAGATTCTTCGATCAAGAACAATTAAAATGGATGTTGAACGAAGACATGAAGAGGGAATAAGATGACCTCTTCGTGTTTCGAGGCGAGCTGAACACGGTAAGGAAGACGCGAGTTCTCCCTGCGAATGGAGGCCATCTCCTCCTCAAGCGTTGCTAAGTCAAGAACACAGAAACCTCCGAAGGGAAAAGACTGTCGTACAACTGAGAATGAGAACCACCCGAAACATAGGAGTAAAACTAAGCGAGCTCAAGAGATCGAAAGAACCGACCAGCTGATGACAAGGTTCAATGGGATATATAAAATTGGCCAGCAGGATCCGTATTTATTTTTGTCCATTGTACTATATCTTAAAAAAGTACAAGCAAATTTAATGTTGATTTCGCTTCCCTTGAAACATCCTTGTATTGAATGAGAACAGCAAACTAATTAGATTGACAAAGTTTCAGAACTAGCAAGAAGTCTTCGTTATACTCTTCAAGTGCTGTGAAGTTGGAAGTCGCTATAAATTTCAGTCCGTGATGATGTGTATCTTTGAGTCGTTGAGTCTCTTCGAACCTGTGTATTCTCTTTTCAGGCAATTAATATATTGATATATTCCCATAATATGCTCATAATCACAGACTAATGATACTCATGCACACCGCGTAGAAATGGAAGAAAGCGTAGAAGCAGGCCAATACTTACAGACTCTCACAAAACAATATTTCAGTTGTAAGTTTGGTCAGTGAATAATAAAAACAGGTACGTGAACTGAAGAATATCGTAAAATAGCACATTCACACTAAAATATCAATTTGTATTAAAAACAAGTCGATTATGCTTCTAAAACAGCAGGGGGAATGATAAACAGGAAAAAGCCAGCAATCGCATGAATAATTAATTAATGTTACAGAGCGCAAACACTTTTATGATGCACAATTCAAAATATTTGTAAACATCTCCTAAGCGAAGTTAAAATGCAACAAACAATCTGGAAATGACAACAGATTGACGAATTCTGCAACCCAGCAACGAGGAAACTCATCGATAGCCTTGTTCCTAAAATCAAACCAATGAAAACAGCATTTACTAAAGCTATGTTTACTGACAACCGCACGATGTTGGAAAATGCGGTGAAATGAGTGAAAAACAAACCCTGAGTTCGTTGAGGTAAGCGTGCCGTTTCGATTCTATCGCTTTTTGAGGAAATGGATTCAGATCGTTGAAGGCTACCTGAAACACGAATATATAAGAATAAAAAAAACATATAAGACAAGGCATATACAAAAGAGAAATATAACATTTGCAAGAAGAATACAGAATATCTGCTCCAAAGGAAAATAATTAAATAGCCAAGCAGAAAGATGTCAAATCTTTATGACTACGATGTATTACGCACCCGTCATGAATAGAAGAGATGATCGAACCTGGGCAAATGTCTTGAAGTCGGGGACGAAGTCGTCTGCTCTGCTCAGACAAGCATGCACAGTTCCGATGGTTCTACACTTCAGAACATGCGATTCTCCCATCTTCAGAAGGGCCAAGGCGAAGCGGAAGAGAACCTGGACAAGCATTCACTCAGAATACAACGAATTGCCAGGGACAGTTCACTTTTCATTGAAACATGATGTTAACCTTGTTTCCCTCGTAGAGGAAAACATCAAAGATCTGTAGATAGATCGAGTGGGGGAGAACATCGACGAAGCAAGTGAGAAACCAGCTGAGAGTGAAGAGGGAGAGGTCGACCTAGAGGAAAGAGGAACAAGGGAGGGAGGAGACAGCAGAGAAGGAGGGAGGGACGAAACCTCGAGGGATTTGAGATGAGCAGCGAGGCGGGGCATCTTGTCTTGAACCAGGTCTCTCAGCACCTCAACCAAAGGGATTGTAGTCAGAAGAAAAAAGTATCTTAGAAGAGATGAAAGAAAGATAGAGAGAGAGAAAGATGAGAGAGAGAAACCCTGAGAGAGAGAGAGAGAGAGAGAGAGAGAGAGAGAGAGAGCTAAACCTTGAGAGAGAGTGTGAGAGAGAGAGATGACAGAGAAGGAGAGAGAAGAAAGAAAGAGAGAGAGAAAGATGAGAGAGAGAGAGAAACCCTGAGAGAGGGAGAGAGACAGAGACAGAGAGAGAGAGAGAGAGAGCTAAACCTTGAGAGAGAGTGTGAGAGTGAGAGTGTGTGAGAGTGAGAGTGTGTGAGTGAGAGAGAGAGAGAGCGAGAGAGAAAGAGAGAGAGAGAGAGCGAGAGAGACAGAGCGAGAGAGAGAGAAAGAAAGACGCGAGAGAGAGAGAGCGAGAGAGAAAGAAAGACGAGAGAGAGAGCGAGAGAGAAAGAAAGACGAGAGAGAGAGAGAGAGCGAAATCTAGAGAGAGAATGTGAGTGTGAGAGAGAGAGGGAGAGAGAAAGAGAGAGAGAAACCTTCTGGTCCGCAACCGCGCCAATCAACGTCGAAGTATAGTATCCCGGAGGTTGGAGAACGTCGACGCAAGCAGCCAAAAACCTAAGAAAAATTAAAGTAAACACAATCATGGAGCAAGAAATCAACCCCCCCCTCTCATCACAATTGGGGAAAATTAAAAGTAAGATGAATCGTACCAAAAAGATTCTTCTTCACTGAGATAGAGCAAAGCAATGGCCGCCAGTCGATTCAGACCCTGCAGCATATAACAAGTTAGAAAGGCGGAGGGAAAGGCTGTCACCGACCTGGCAATAGCCGACTTCTGAATTATGATAGCGGAAAGCGTAGAGGACACGGCGGAGTGACTCTATGCGGTCCGAAGAAGGGTCTTCGAAGAATTTATTCGTAGGCAGCGTACGGGCCAGGTCCAAGTCAATCTCAATATCCTTTATGATATATCAACACCGCAAATATGCCAGTGATTAAAACGGCTGAAGTGAAATAATATAGATTCGAAGAGTCGGTCAAGAACCTGCTTAATGGCAGAATCGAAGACTCCTTCCTCCTTCTTCAACTTCGCCTTCTTCAGCATGCACTCAAAGTATCCGTTCCCGTGCTCCGCTTTCCTCTCTCGGACATGCATTGAAACCAACCTAAATTTGTTAATCTCAGTGCTTTAAAGAAGAAAAAATATATATTTGCATAAGATGAAAATAATGTTATATACTCACCGTTGATTATACAACTACTTCTTATGGGTACCACCCACTGATGAATAAAATCCAGGGAAATATAATCTTTTTCTACTATTTAGAGTGATAAGCACTGAACCTAGTCCAAACCCTTGCTCGATAGGCCACTGGCACCCCCGTCCTCACGAGGGCCTTGAGTTCGGGAGAAGAAACAACGGCATGGCGTGGCTCGACGGTCGAGACCAGGAAGGCGTCCCATGACTGCAGCCAATGCATGTACTCCTCACTCTGTTCCTGAAGTGCAAGTTAGGAGAGTCTTCCATGTAATCCCCCTTTCTTACCAGTTTATTCGCTTCGAACATTTCATTCGCTGTCCTTGCACAGTCAACTGCTGACTCGAACATGTCTCCTTCTGCCTTCCCCGCTCCCTCCAGGTAAAAGCCAAGGGCATCAGTCGCCTTTCCTGTACAAAAATGAGCATGGAGAAGAAGACAAGGAAATGGAGAGAGACGGAGAGAAAGGAGAGAGAGAGAGAGAGAGAGAGAGAGAGAGAGACCTTCCTTTTGCTGCTCTCTCCTCTTCGCAGCCCTCGGCGTGCTGGCAGCCTCGTCAATGAGCCTCCGAAGAACTCCCGGCTCCATCACTTAAAAAAAGCAACATTAAGTGAGGATACAAGAAGGTTAAGGACAATTTAATTTTGAAATGGAAAAGATCTAAAACATAATAGAAGAACTTGGAAACCATACCCCGTCCGGGCTTCTCGGGAGTCTTGAAGTGGTTGAGTACCATGAGGTAGAGACTGCGCTGCTTGTAGTAGTGAGCCTGCGCATCCATGATCTGCCATGCACACCTTCTTTCTCTCTTCTCCGCCGCGCGTAGTTGATCCAACAGCGCTTAAAAGAGTACGTTAGTTTTTCAACTTGACGATTACTTCTTTGAGAAATGTTTGAATACTGCCCTCTCCTTTAATAAGAGTAATATACTTTGTTATTGGAAGCTGTCAATGTCTAGCCATTCTCATAAAGTACATCACTCTTAAAGAATGGAAAAGTGGAAAGGAATAAGAATTCTTACTGGCCATCTCTTCGTGCAAGACTGCAACCTGATCGTGGTAGCCTTTCAAGTGCTCGCTCATCTCGCGGATATCGTGAACCTTAAAAGAGTATCTTTATTCATGTTCTTATAACAAAATTGAAAACTAGTACAATGGAATGTCTATCCATAACAGGTGGTAAGAGAGGGAAAGTACCCCGTGTTCTTCAAAGATTTGTTTCTCTCTCTCATCGGGAAGAGTTCCGCTGTCTTCATCGAATGGAATTGCTTCGGGAACATCGACTGAATTCATAGCATCCCATATTACATTTAGTTCTTTGGTTAAATCGAATTTAAATTGATAAAAAAAATGAATTTAGAAAAGAATATCATAACTTACCATGACCAAAGAAGCTGTGACGTCGTGCAGACTCTTCCGCATGTCCATTCTCCCCCATCTCTTCGCAGATCTTCATTATCACCGCCTCCTAAAGCACTCCAATTAGAAACTCGTTTGAAACAATTCACTGAACCTCATCAATGATCCAGAAATATTTAGAAGAAAAAAGAGAAAGAGCTTGCAGCAAACCTTGCTGCGACAAGACTCTCGGAAGGCATTGACATCAGAACTCAAAGTCGCCACTTTGTCTTCAAGATGTCTATAACCAATTAAATGGTGAGCAGTACGTGAGGCTTTATAAACGCAACCAATCTGAACCTGTTGTCGTTCTCAGCATCCTGGAGTCGCATCTCCAACTCCTTGATTTGCCTTTGAGCATCAGACAGTGCCTGGAAGAAAGGGAAGAAATGCTCTTTCTTCATCTGTCAATCTCGCATCCTAACTATCCAGAGAATGCGTACTCATTGTCATTTCCTCTCCCACAACAACGAATGAGCACTTACCAACTCTTTATCTAGCACCAGGGTGGTCAGTTCATCTTCGCTCATAGACTCAGCCTTTTTCCTGAAGCGGGAATATATGAAGTTATGGTAGAGAGAGAGAACAGAAAGAGAGAGGGAGGGAGAGAGACAGAGAGAGAGAGAGAGAGAGAGAGAGAGAGAGAGAGAAGACTGACAGAGTGTCCAGCTGCTTGAAGGCAACAACTGCGGCCTTCTGCAGAGAGCGGCACTTCTCTTCCTCAAATCATTCACATTTCATTCTTTTGTTACTTCTAAAACACAATGGACCATAACAACTCACCATCATCCTCAAAATCCCTTTTTGGCTCTTTTTTACTGCCTTCATATTCCGCAGTCAGAAAATGATCTCAGAATCGAAAGCTACTGTAGACAAAAAAGGAAGTATTTAGCCAAATTATAACTGCATTGAGAAATGTTGCTATCTTACAGCTTCTCCAGGTTAAAATAGGCCTGGGCCCTTACCTGACAAGCGAGCCTCTCCCGAAGATCTCCAATGAGACAATCATTCTCCGTAAGGGCATTCGCCAGCTAAACAAATGAATTTAGTTATATTTGTTGACAATCGTTTAGGAAACCAAGTGAAAGTAAGAAAATAAAAGACAGGTCGCGAGAATTTCTTCGAAAAATACATAAAGTGGTACGAAAGTTCACATTGATATGAAAGATTATATAGGAGATCGTGAGATGGAGAGAAAGAAAGAGCTCAGCCGACCTTCCTGCACCCCTCGCACTGGCTGCCCACAGCAGCAGCCCGCAACTCCCTGAGACTCCTCCTTGCCCTGTCCACTACTCTTCTCGCGGGTCTTTCCAGTCCATCCTCTGCCATCCGCACCAACATCCCCTCCGGGCTGATCACTTCCTGTACAGACAACTCTGCGATCTTCTGCTTCTCTAAGTGTACACGAGTAACCTTTGGCATCTCCAAGCTGAGCTGATTGAGGGAACCGTCCTCATCCAAGTAAAAGGTAGACGATGGTGATGTTGGAATGTCAACTGCTGGTGACTACAAAAGAGGAATACGCAAATATTTTGCATTGTGTTGAAAATGTGAGGCAGATGTAAATAAATGGAATACTCTTCTGACCGGGACTCGGAGACAAGAAATGGATGGCCCAGCCTCCTCTGAATCGGCCCCGCAGTCGGAGCCTTCCTCTCCCTCCTCATTGGCAGGCCCTTCTACTCCCTTGGGAAGGGTTGAGTCTGGACTGGCGCTTCCCTCTGAGTGCGGGCCGAGCTCGTTCAGCAGATCCGCCACTGAGGCTGTCGTGGTCGGAGTCTTTCCGTCCTCTGCATCCTCATTCTAAAGAAGTAAATGAAGGAGATGAACAAGTAATGCAAATCGTAGCATATGCTTAGCCTTCACAATACGTGGATGACCATATTCGGGGTTCTTTTCTTTAGGTGAAATTCCCCGTGTATAGGAACAACGAGCATTAATTGATGAATGTAACCAACCTCTACATTCTCAATCGGATTAGTCGGGACTGGAGGGGAAGCCGAAGATGCGTTAACTGTACTTGTAGGAGATTTGAGTGATCTTATTGATTTAGGAGAGATGAGACCAGAAGGATGTTGAGAGTGAGAATCAGAGTCTTGCAGCTTTGGATGCATCTCAAGTCAAGCATTTCTATACTGCAATCATTGCAAAAAATTAAGATGAAATATAAGATGGAAAAATTCTCATATAGAACGAAACTTAATAGTACAACAAAAGAAAGCAATTAAACAGGTTAAATATGAATAAAAAGAGAAGAGCCAAACCGTGGCTCGTCCTCTCGCATCTTGCAGTCCACGAATCCACTCATCCCGAAGAGAACTCGATCCAGCATCGAAAACGTGCTGCTCGTTGCTCGAACTTTAACAAACCCGTTTACTTATTCACAGGAACACCAAGGAACTAAAATAACCATGTTATATACAAAGCATTAAAAGTAAGACAAGAAACCATTGTATGATGAATCTGTTGTGTTCCTTGGGGTCGATATTGAAGGCGGCGATGGACAGCGCCAATCTCCCCACGCACTGAACGTCACCGCGTTCTTTGTACCTATTGCAAGCAAGAAATGAGATGGCAAGTCGGAGTGAGCAATACTGCAAGAAGCAGGAGAAAGAGAGAGAGAGAGAGAGAGAGAGAGAGAGAGAGAGAGAGAAAATAACTGATGAAACATACAAACCAGTACAGGTAACGCGACCCTTCAGCAAGTGCAAACCAGTAACGTCTTCTGCTGATATATCCAAGACGCGTCTCGATCTGCGTGTTCCGAGATATCAACTTGAAATCCTCCTCCTCCTCACCTTGTGGATGTATCCAGTCATGGTGAGACGATCTGAGTTCCTTGCTTCATACATCGAAGGAAGGGTGGAGGTCATTCTGCCCGGTGAATCCATCTGATCCGAGTTGTGCAAGTCAGAGGCAGACTTGCGCTTCTCTGGTGCATGAGAATGAAGCCGCGCTTCTGGTTCGTCCAAGGCACAGGTTGAGGCAACTCGACGGCGATTCTCAAGACAAGTGGTTAGTCTGCAGAAATACAGTCAAAACTTCCTTACTTGCAAAAGCCCGAATGCAACAACATTGCACAAACGAACAACCACGAGGTTAATGAAAATGTATCTAAAACGTGAAAAATAATAAGCCATTAGAAGTCCAAACCTCTCTGGTCGCAACATTGTTCTGTTTGGAAAGTCTCGGCGGCGGAGAGGGAGCCTTTCGAACACGAGGAGGCGGAGGAGGAGGGCGGACAGGTCGATCAGTAGAATCGGAGTCAGGGAGGGGCTGGTCAGAATCATTCTCTGCAGTGGCAGCCGAAGAGGAAGGTGAGGAAGGGTCACCCATCTTAAATACAAATACAGCTTTGAATGTTCAATTACTTTATCTGTTCGTTTTTCACATGCAACATTCTTTGGATCCAAGGCGCAGTATTTCTAAAACTACTAACTTAAACTCGCTGTTATATATTGAAATATAAAGGTTAAGCTAACAGCGTCGGCGGACGAAGTCACCAATGGACTCTTCTCACTCCCCTTCGTGTTGTCCCTGAAAAGCCAAGTAGAATCCGATATGATAATGTGAAGCTAATTTAGAGAGCGAAGAAAATGATATGTGGAGGGGAAAAATACACAAAGTGCACTCTCAGTTCAAAATGACTCAACACACAGAATTGATGAACGTTGCAAACACCAGTGAAATCCCAACCACTGTAAATGCCCAATTTAAGATACAATGGAGGGTATTATATTCAATTCATACAGTATACCTTGGTCTTCACTTAATTTCACAAGCTGTGGTGTAAGTTCCTACGGGAAGCAAGTCAATGGAAATAAACACTGCTCTCTCACTCGACTGTCTAATCCCAGTCCACCTGAATATCAAACACTACTGGAAGCGTCAATGGAAAGCGGATACACGTAAAGGAGAAAAAAGTGACACTGACAAAAGCATGCGTGCATTTCTCGTAATTATTAAGTAAAGCATTAGTCACATTATACTTCTGCAAGCAAAGAAGGTAAGAAAATAAAAACAAAAGGAGAATGGAGGGGGAGGGTGACTAACCCTTCTGCCATTGGCGGAGTGAACGAGGAGGCAGAAGTGGAAGGAGAAGAAGAGGAGGGAGGGGGAGCAGGACGGCGAAGCAGGAAGGAGAACATCCACAAGGGGCTCAGATGGCCAGGACTTTCAGCTCCACTCTCCAAGGAGAGCAAGCAGCCACAGAGGACTGCGGGGTTACACCTGTGAAGACTGTTTGTGGCGGACAGGCACCAGCCATTGTCATTCCTTTCTCTCTCTCGCACACTCTCCATCGCTCACACTCTTTTCCATCGCTTGAATAACAAACGCATGAGGCAAGAGTGTCAAGTACAGTGCACTCAAGAGTGAGAGTGAAGAAGCAGAGAACGCACAAGTGCAGGAAAGGAGAGAGAGCCGGCCACGAAAGGGATGAGAAATTGCGGTCAGCAACTGTCCAGTACAGCACAGCGAACAGTCACAGCGATGAAAATGCATCAGGAGGGACAATCGAAAGGACAGGAAAAGAGAAAATGGAAGGGAGTAGAGCTGTAGACATTAAAAAAATAGTGACAGAAAGAGAGGGAGAAAACGGAGTGCTGAGAAAAGGATAACAAGTAGGGAAATTATTGATGAACACAAGTATGCCCAATCCAGTTATCACAACACACTGAGAGATCTCACGATAAGGTAATTGGAAGAATGCGATATCTGGCTATATCTACAGGGAACAGTTTACACTGAAATGAAGATATACATTAGGGAATTATCACTCGTGTTGCTACCGACATTGGCACTCATCACATAAGCCATCTTTATCATAATCATCAAGAAGGCAAGTAATACTTATTGTTAGGCACATTATAATGATAATAACAAACTGTAAACTTCATTAATGATATGAGAGAATTAAGTTCACAAATGCCTTTCAATACCTTACTAGATTACTAGGAGATCGCACAACAGTTATAACAAAAACAGGATATTGAATAAGTTCATACAAACTAGAGAAGTACAAGAAGAGAACACCGTAGTTTCACAACATAGCTGCGAGTGCATTGAGCACACTGGAAGTAACACCAGAGCCAACATTCCGAAGGAGACTTCTCTGCTGCTCAGCAGTGCTGAGCCAGGAAGAGACACGCGAGTGGCTCACTGTGCCACCCAGTAAACTGCAGAGAATGGAGAGAGGGAGGAGTTAGAAAGAGGAATAGAGACAAGCAGCCCAATAAATCATAAGCATTAGACATTCTTAAAAAGGAATGTCGCATCACGAACCTCAGCTGAATTTCATCTGTCATGTTACACAGCAGATCTACCAGTTCATGCAGGAGCCTCGTTAGGCCTTGTCTGCAAACTTATTTTTCACGATCGGATTCAAAGCTGGCAGTTCTATCACAATAATCAATGGCTACCGTACCGGCCAACGAGAGCAGTCAATAGAGCATGGAGCGAATCGGCAGAAGCACGGGCCGCATCCACCGTCTCTGCTTGGTTCATCTTCGCAAAGTGACAGTCAATGTGGTCAGAGAGCTAAATCACACTTCAATTACATTCGAGACAAAAAAAATGTAAGCTAAGGATTCATGATAATTGAAACAACCGCAGCATGAACAACGGGAGGAAAATGAAGAGACCTTTTTATGGAAGAGTTCTGAGATAACTCCGACTTGGCGCAGAAGAAGCTGTAGAAGGAGCAAGAAAGGCCTCGCACACTCGGTAGGCACCGGGTGAGAAGCTGCAGAGATCAAGGTGCCAGGGATGATTCTAGTCAAGAAAGCACTGGAAGATTTAGGCGTGACTGACTGTCACTCTGCACATCAATGAGGAGTTGTTGACAACGAAGCATCTTCAGAAGGAAGTGACGACACTCGCCAAGAGTGGAGAGCAGGCCGGGGTGCACGAGGAATGGCAATGGCCATGACATCTACCATCATCAACTATTCTTTCACCCTCGAGCCAGGACTCTCTCTCTCCCTCTCTCTTTCTCTCTCTCTCTTTCTCTCTCTCTCTCCCCTCTCTTAACCGATAAGCGAACGTTGCCATCGTCAGTGTCGGTGGAGAGAGACCAGGAGTGGTGGCCGGCAATTCTCGACTGCTCAATTCCGCCGTCTTCCAGGCTGCGGGCAAAGGCAAGACGAAGCTGAGCATATCAACACGTATGATTCCAGTCAGGAGAGGGAGGCTGACCTCCATTGGCTGACTTGCTCCCTGCGCGCGAAGCCATGCGGCAAAAGAGAAGAGCGCGTGGCCGCAGTAAATGCTCTGTAGCAACTCCACTTATGGTTAGAATCAAACATCCCTTGCTAGCTCTGAAACTGACCCTCATGTCCCGGAGGAGGCGGAGTAGTCTATCGTCCTGAGTGAACTCTCGCATGAACTGGGCGGTGAGTACACGAGTGCACTTTCTAGCAGAGGCTGCGAGGCAACTCGAGATCACGGCCTCCGAAAGAGGACCCCTCAATGGCGATGGTTCTAATGGAAAATCACAGGTGGGAAATTGAAGAATCAATGGAAATATTTTATATGTGCACTAACCCGTGCGTATCCCCACACTCCAGCAGCTCTTGCTCAAATAGATGAACAAATGAACGATCGAGAAATGGCAGTTCTCCTGGAATATAGATGGAAATAGACAAAAAGTTATTCAGAGGTAAATAAAGAGAAATAGCTGTTTACAGACAAGATATATATATAGAATATATATATATATATATATAGAGAGAGAGAGAGAGAGAGAGAAAGAGAGAGAGAGAGACAAAGAGTAACAGATGCTACCTAGCCTTGCTCGAGTTTGAGCCCCAGACAACAGGGGAGCAAGAAGAGCATCGGAAGCGAGGAAACGACAGTAGTGGGCGGAGCCTGGCATCTCCACACTAGGACGGATATCCAGGCAGGCACGGTCATAGGCCAGGGATGTTGACGGTGCTAAGATTAGGGACATTTAGTAAAGCTAGGAATATCTGTGAATATGGCAACTAAGAAACCTCCTTTAACCCTGCGGCCAGGCGTGGCTTTTGTCACGTCTTTCCTGAATGATATAGGTCCTTAGTTCTGTAAAAAAAAAACTTATTCTAGTGCAAAGATAACCAGAAAGCAAACAAACTTAGTGAACATGAACTCCTTATCCAGCATTTCAGGGACGGTGCCAAAAGAGTACAGATGACAGACATAGAAGAGAAAGACATCGAGCACTTCGCATTGCATTTCACGCAGCAGGCCGCCCTCAGAAAAGTGATCTTTAATTAACTGTTAATAAGTGTTGAGCATACGCACTTTCCGTTCCCACTTGTCCGTCCTTTGGTCTCCCTCCTATCTCCTTAATCCCACCACCAATCATTTCATCTGACCATGAGTTGAATCCATGTGAAATGTCGTGTTAGTGCATTTCTTATATATCATACATGTTGTTATTGTAACTGCTTGCTGCTTCCATTTAGTGTATCTCTACTCGCCTTTCCCATCTCTAGTATGGCATATCTGCCGTGGCACATGTACAGAACATAGAACAGAGAAAGAGGGCTGAATCCGGGAGCGGCAAAATTGACATAAGTGTATTTACAGCAGTGATCATAAGATGCAACTTTAAAAAGTATTCTCTAGAAGCCACAAAAGCCCTTTAATAATAACCTGCGTATCTGGAACTGCCAATGGTTCAACAGTGAAGGAGAAAACGTGTGCCCAGAGCTTTTCGATCTAAAAAAAAGCAGCATGAAGGATGTAACAATGAATTAGATGGCGAAAAAATCGATAATATATGAAAATGAAAGTTATTACCGTGGCATAAGACCAAGAAGTTTCTCCTCGGAAGGGCTCGACCAGCCGATACACGACATCCACTCCTCTCCGAAGGGCATTCGTGGCACGCGCCAGTTGGAATGGCTCTGGGCAATTACAAGCAAAAGTCCAGAAGCCAACTGCTTTAAATATTCATCACGACAAAGTGTACGAAAAAAAGCATCGAGATAAAACAGCACCGAAAATACACACCATGAATACGCCTCTGGATTAGTTCATCGACGAGAATGTGATGTTCAGCAATGAATCTACCAACAAATTCAGCCAGAGCCTAAAAACAGAAACATAAACAGTGCAGTTTCATAGAAAGCATTGGCAGGCTAGCAACAAACCGTCAGGCTGGCAGGAACCCATTCATTTCGAGGAGCTTCTCTCAGCTGTTTCACTCCCACGAGGAAGCTACAAATGACATCGAGCTGGAGGCGAGTGTCCAAGTAGAACAGACCGATACAACGGAACTGGAATCACGATTCTCATTCTCTTCAAAGATACGGAAAGACATTCGTCTGGTCTGGCACGCAATGAAATGAATGTAACTGACATAAGCCGTGGCTCCTGGCCTTTCGGCGGCAGTAAATCTCGGTTCGACTTTGAGTTCATAGCTGCGTCCCACGGAGAAGAGTGGTGGGTCCTTCCTATCCTTCACTTCCACTCTCACGTTCTCTCTTCTGGTCGTGAAAGGAAGAACATCTACGAATCTTTAATAAACCATGTAGATAAACAAACTCTAGGAATAAATAAGAGAAACACAACTGACCGAAGAATTTCCGAAACAATTCGATCCGGCGTTAACTCGAATTGTTCTCTTAACAATACTCACTCATGAACAGTTTACTTAGCATCAGCCCCGATACTTAGGGTTTATATATATTTTTTTTTTAAATGAAAACAGGAGAAAACCTACGTGCTCATCCATTCTTCATCATCTGCTTTGAGCAGTAAGTACTCGTTGTAGATTCGTGTGTCACCCTTGCGTACGACGACATCTCTGGGAACGGGTTGGCTCTCATCGCGAGCTCTCAGCAGCCCTCTGCAGGCATGCTTCGATATAACTAGGAATCTCAATGTATTTCATCATCTAGATCTTGACTGTTTGCCATAGCTCCGTAATCTAAACAATCCGTCACTAACAGCAGAACTGAAAAAGCGCGAACCCGGGTCGCACCGCAGCGAGTTGAGCTTTATAAGGTTGCTTCTCTGATAAGGCATCCTTCTCAGCCCGCCGCCACTGCTCCAGCTGGCATGAGTGGTCAGTTTAGGGAAAGAGATGTGCTTATCACTTCAAGAAACAAAGCAAACAGACAATAGGAAGAATCACTCGTAATATTCCTCATCAAACAGAAAATAGCGAAAAAATGAAGTGGAATGACGAACGTCTTGCTCGAGTGGAGAGCGGTAGTCATTAACGTAGTCCATTCATTCACGCGGCAAAACCGTGTCCTCAGCAACTTCCCAGCTGAGAGAACATCATGAACTGTTCACGCGAATTACAGTGTAGGTATTAAGCGGTGGTTTCCTAAACCACACAAGAAGGCAGAGCAACCTCATGTTTTAGAAGCTTTATCTTAGAAAAAATTCAAGTGAATAATATGACCTCACAAACGAACATAAACTCATACTGTTTAAACGTAAGAGAACTGAAATATCAATCAACTCTAATACCAAGATAGGCATATCTTCTAAAATTGTGCTATATTTTCTTTAATAAAAAAATTTACGACCCGACGGTGGAATGTTTCCAAAAGATTGAGAGGTACATGCGCTTAAAATGTGTAATTTTCACAGTCGCTATACTCTTGTTAGTACAGTAAATAGCTTTCAGCTTAAGACATACGCAAGCCATATAATCTTCGGATGATAAGTTATTACTATATAAAATTTCGTACAGGAATGCAATGTAATCACAGAACTCTGAGAAATATGAATTTTGATATTGACAAAGGTATGATAGACAAACAGACATTACTGATGTGTTAGAAGACAGATAAAACGGTACAATCAATGATCTACTTCTTTCTTATCTTCTTTGGCAGACTCCAAAGTGGACAGGCGGGGGCGGCCACGGCGACCAGGGGATTGAGTCGGCGACTCGAACAGTTCGGGGTGCACCTGCACAGTACAACCATCTTAATTCCCCCCCCCGCTCCTTTCTTTCTCTCTCTCTCTCACTCCTCTCCTCTCTCTCCGTTATCTCTCCCAACTGACTCTCTTCTCGTGGTTCCTCAGGTTGTCCTTCCGATTGAACCGTCGTGTGCACTTGCGACAGCCGTGCTGAACAGTACACAACATTTACTGGTTGGGATAGAAAAGAGCCTCTAACCTGGCGATCCCCAGTGTGAGTGCAAGCGTGCTCTTGCAAACGGGTAAACGTCCTTACCCACAGGAAGCAGACTCCACACTAAACACAAACCGGTTATCACATTCATCCACTGAATAATGGCAGTCAATAGTAATTAGGATGTCGCCTTCATAACTACAATGCTTGCCTGGTATCCAGTGGGCATCTTTCGTGCCGGAATTCCCAACTCAGCCAAGTTGCGTCGGACAGCGTCTTCTCTCTTGGAAACAGCAAGCAAGAAGTCCTCGAAGAGAGGGGTCTCCATGGGAGTCTGCGAAGCTGGCAATTCGAGGGACTGCACGGGAGTTTGCTGGAAGTGGCTGAGCAGGGAAGTCGAGTTTCCGTTTCTACAATCAGACATTTAAATATTCATTAAGGCTAAAGAAAAATGAGACAAAAGAGCATGTTCAGAAAACTTGACATGCCCAATCGAAAAGTCGGCTGAGTTTCTCCGACTTCCAGCCTCGCCAGCAGCTGATTCCTTCTCGAAGAAACCACTCACTGTACGCATTGTGGACGACGGAGCTAAGCAGAGATTCTTCTTCATTCATCACCGAGTCATGGAAAGTGATGCCCACCGAACATGGAAGCCAAGTCGACATCGGCAGAGTCATGGATGATCGTGGTTGGAGAGGGCGACTCTTCCGCTTCTTGTCCTTCACTCGAATCACGTTCTTCTTCTTGTTTCACTTCTGGAGGTGGCCGAGGATGGAAGAGGGGAGAAGAGCGGCGTTTCTCTGAAGAGGAAGGCGGCTGCTCTCTCGGGGCTTCCTCCTCGTCCTCGCCCTCTCCTTCGCTTGCACCTAGATGACTTCTTAATCTTGCTTCCTTCCACACTCCTTAACTTACGGTGTTTAGTGGCGGGAGCATCCACAAGAGGCTCACTTCGGTCGTCTGTGGGGGAGGAGGGCTGAAAGTGTCATTCATTACTGCATCCTCTAGGTCCTCTCTTCTAAGTTCTCAAAGAAGTCTTTTATTCTTCTCGTCCCGTCGTTCTCTTTCTTTTCATAATTCAATAAATATAGTATGTAAGATGAAGGGAAGAACCTGTTCAGCTGCCAGTCTCTTCTCTTTTTGACTGCTTCTACTCTCCTCCCGCTCTAGCAGCCCTTCCAGCATTGCACGCATCTCACTTTGCTGTCTGCAGAAGCGAACCAATGATATCAACATCCGGTTTCTGATGCGCAACCTGAGCAGAGTTTCGATGAGGACGCATTGGTAGGCAGGGATGCTCGAGTCATCGTAGAGGGCGTTCAGTGCAATCTGGAGATGCGCGTCACGTCGGCTGCCTTCTCCTGGCTCTCCGCTGGTCGAGGAACGCGCAGTGCGGGGAGCCACTACAACCACGCAAGCTGTGCCAGTCTCAACTACTCCTTCTCAACGCACTCCCTTTGGCTATTCAAAACGACAACTTACACAAACTTCTAATAAAACTGCGGTCGGAAGAAGCAACTCGTCCCCCTGATGGCTCCGCCATCTAAATTTACCTCCAAAAACAAATTAGCTGCGCAAATTAGGAACTCCTGGTGACGGTTTAAGAATTAGATAGCTTTAAAGCCGGCATACAACCGGGTACATTTCCTCCGGATAAACTTGACGACATAAATAGATCATTTATTGAGATTCTCTCTGCAACGCATCCCAGTCGAAGCCACGACCCTAAAGCTCAAAACACAATCTCATTCTAGCCGAATAAGCTCAGCTAACTAAGGTAGTCCTAATACTATTGAAGCTGAGAAAAGATAATGAAATTCCTCTGATTATGAGTAGAATCGCGGTGACAAAAGGTTCTGAGACAAGTCTATACAAAGGTATGCATAATTAAATCTGCATTTTACAACCTCAGGTTATTTATTAATTCAGCAACCATCATAGGAGACTAGTCTGTGACACATGGGAAAAGAAACTGCGAATAACATCGTGCACTTCAAACACTAAACACACCTCAACGCTTTCTTATACTCTATTTGGTTGTGCAAGTTATAGTAACTTCATCAGGAAAACAAGAAAGTTATAATGCCGCTAGAATGGCTAAAATTTGAAGACGTCGGGACGATACGAATAGAAAAGCCCTTTGAGCGATAAATTGACATGAGCACATTTTTAGACAAAAGGCCCTCAAAACTCAAACTTCACACGTTCTCCAGATTCTTTCCTTCAAGAATTCACGACGTAGGAGAATCGGTTCGGAGGAAAGATGCAGCAAACTGGTCCAGGCTGCTCAGGACAAACGCAGTCTTGCCTCTTCAATGGATAGGGAGGATTAGAGAAAACTTAAAAGAACAAAGGCCTGACTTGACAGCGGCGAGGGCCTTGAGGCACTTGTCGAGGTGTTCGATGTGTCCCCTCTGCTCGTCCATGTCATCCTTCATCGCCCGATGAACTCCTCCAACAGTCGCCCGTAGACCATCGTACACTTGTTCCATCTCTCTGAAATATCCATGTATTACCATTTATCACGAGATAAAGAATTTGAAGGGAATACGAGAAAAAACGGAATATAAAGGAAGAAGGGCGTGCCTGGCAGCCTGAATCTCGCAGTGGTTGGTATGAGCAGCGGCCACTTGTTGCATCCTCGCCGACACGTGTTGTCTACAAACATTCTCATCGCTTTTCTTTTCATTTCCAACTCCGCACTGCAGGAAACTGAAAAAAAAACCCATGCTATCGAGTTCATGATACAAGTTCTAAGAATTCTTCAGCTATATCGATTTGTGACCTGAATTGTTCCTTGAGATGCTGTTCCTTGGCGGAGGAATTCCATCGCAGTCTCTCATACACATACAGACCACCATAGAGAGCTCCCGCTCCAGCAATCACCTGCACATCCAAGGAGAGATAACATGTCTCCATCAACAACCAACTTACTCTCCACCCGACTGCCTTGTATACAACCCCAGCGACTAGGACCAAGCCGACTCCTCCATTAGCGAGGTACGCAGCTGAGGTCAGCACCATCTACAACCACACACGTTAAAGAGTTCCAGAAAAAAAGAGATCTCTTCAACAATGACAAAGAAAATTGAGATTATAAAAGGAATAAAGTATTGATAAACTAAGCAATATCCCAATGTGATCAAAATAAAAAGAAAGTAGGAATTGTCTCGACCTGAGACATCATGGCATTCTCAGCATCCCTCTGTGCTTGGGTAGATGCTGGCCCTTCTTGAGGAGTTTTTGCCTCTACTTCTTCTTCGTCGGAAGGCTTCTGAAAGTTAAAAGACATTTCTCTAAACCTCAAGTGCAAGAAATACATGAAGATAAACCAACAATTGACAGAAGATTAGATCGGATGGCAGTAATTGGCTGTCCGGTGCGGTAAGCCACTATCTTCCTATAAACGATTGCTCAGTGCAAGGAGTTTGATTAACATGCCGAAATGGCAAACTGAACTAACCGGATCAGAGCTGTGACTCCGAAGGAGAAGCGGAACTCGAGGTCTTCATGGAAGTCTGCTGCCAACGCGGGGACATCTACACATATCGAGAACTTGAAGGGTGCTCGGTACCGCCACACCTGAGTACTTCGTCCTTTGATACACCAAGCAGATCCAGCGAATTGCAGGAAGTACATAAAAACTAAATAAAATAAAATAAAATAATAAACCTCCTCAAGACGCGCTTGATACGGTTCAGCCAAGAGCTGTTTCACACATTCTGAAATAAAATTTATTCTCTGTACAAAATCATATAATGAATTAAAGGTAACAAAAATACTAACGGAACATGCTGTTCTCGATGTTCCAAATGCGTGACATGAGTCCTCCAGTGCAGCGAGCTTCTAGATCAGAAGTCAGGAATTCATCCGTGAACTTCGCCAATTCCTGTGAGCAAGACATTTTATTTTTCAACTAGTTCAATAAACCAAGCTGCTGCTGCTTTCTAATTTAAATGAGAGAGCGAGGGAGAGAGGAAGAGAGGAGAGAGAGAGAGAGAGAGAGAGAGGAGGAGGATGGGGAGGAGAGAAAGAGAGAGAGAGAGAGAGAGCGCACACCATTTTGTATGTTGCGATCCCGCGCCAGTCATCAGAGAAGGGACGGTTGAACTTGTCGAGAATGACGTCAAGTCTGTTAATCTCCTCCGAGAAATCGGCAGAGACCTTGAATGTGATTAGTTGCTATTGCAATATCGCAATTGAGGGGCATTAATTGATATTTATGAAAATTAACCTTAAGATGGACTTCCGCTCGCAGTCTTTCTGTCTGTAGTTTGTACGCACTCTCGAATCGAGCAAATTGCTCTCTACACTCGTTGAAGGCTGCTGTTGATTCCTATATTACATTTGTCCTCACTCAAAACATAAAATTCTCAAACAGAAGTCAAACTTAATCAAATAAGCAGGTGCATGGGTTGGTTACAAAAATACCTTGAGATGGTCTTCCCGTGAATTCCTTTCGTGAACGGAAGCTTTCTGGACAACGTCGACATTCTCACGAAGTCGAGAGATGATCTCGTGACCTCGTCGAGTGTGAGCTTCGAACTTTGTCTGGATCGCAGCTCTGGAAATACAAGCATGACAAATTTCCTATTTCAAACTAAAATAAGTCACCAATATCGCCTAAATGGAAGCGGTGCAAACCTGGAAATGCACTGCTCGAATTGCCGCTCGAAATTGGCAAAATCAAGAGCGCGAACATGGTGGCCGTCCTGTTGATAGGCGCGTTCTGAGAGACCACGCGCCTTCAGGCGGGCATCCAATATCTACAATCCACGAGTTTCCTTTCAAAGATTTAAAACCTATGGCATCCAAGGATACGGACAAAACAAACACCTCGCGGGAAGAGACGAAGAAAATGCGGTCGCCGACTTCTCTCTCAGAACAAACGTGCAACTCGTCGATCAGGAACTGGCGGAATCGCTGCTCATGCTGCTTCTTCACCTGGACAGGTCAAGGAACATCGATATCTTGGGTACAAGAGATAAAGTTGGTTCAACTAAGCTAGGACCACCGAAGAACAAACCTGCGTGGCAGATTCCTGAGAATCGGAGGCACTCGCATCCCATCGGTTGTTTAGGATGAAGATGTTGGGACGGGACAACTTCTGACTGACGCGATGGAAGAATGCCTTCTCCTAAATAATTAAGAGATATCAAAGACTTTTTTGCTGAGTAAATACAGGAATACAAAACAGCGAGCGCACCGCCTGAGTGAGGGTGCTCTCAGCATTGGCGACCAATACAAAGACATCCGCATCCAGACAGTGAGTATCGATCCACGCATCGAATTCCGGTGAGACATCCACACCAGGGCTACAGTACACAGCAGGATATTAGGGGAAGCGACTAATTGATGTGATTACTCAAGTAATGAAAGAAATTCACACCTGTCAACAATGACAACGTCATTCTGTAGCAGTTTGTTGACATGGCCATCCTTGCTCACTCGAGGGTGGAATATGCGCAGCGTTCTAGCAAATGTACAGTAGACCGAGGAGACCATAGAATAAAATAAAATAAAACCTGTTATATCCACCGGCGGGGGGAAGTGGGGAGCTGTCCCCGAGGGCGTGGCCGTAGGATCGAAGTTCACTCAGTGGCAGGCGCTCCTCTCCATCTTCTCGTTGGATATACCCTTCTGATTCGCTGCAGCCTTCCACCTAAGCACTTCATTCTTGCCTCCAGACACATAAATCGAGCAGAGTAATAAATAGACAACAAAAAAAGAAAGTAGAAGTGAGGTACCTGGAGAAAGCAGCAAGTGGTGTGCCCCATTCCCTGTGGCAACACTTTATCATGTAGCATGGCGTTGATTGTTGTGCTCTTTCCGTTGCTCGTTCTCAAAAGGAAAAAATAGTCATAGCGCAACCACACCTAGTCAGACATTTCAAAAAATTTTCGTCAAAAAATTATCAAAAAAAGACGTCAAAAAATCAAAAAAAAATAGTCAAAAAATTCGTAGTGGTAAAAGATGTACGAACAAATACATTTCTGCAGAAAATAATGCGACATACCTTCCAAAGAAGACGACTTTCATATTGTCTCTGAGGAATGTTTCTTGTATGATGCGAATAGACGCTGCTATTTCTTCCAATCCGCGGCCTTGTTCAGCCGAAACCAAACCAACTCCGGCACCAGCAGCCTCTCCAAGTTCTAGGAGATATCTACTTAACTGGTCGTTTTCCTAATTTTTAATCTTCTTACTTTCTTCCCCCGTATCATTTACTAAAAATTGTAATGCAGACAGAACAAATTCATATTAAAAAGGACAAAAACGAATGCAATAGAGTGAAACATTAGAGATTAGAAATGTAGTCCTAAATAACTATCACATCTTACGACTCATTAAACAGATTTGATACCGGAGTAGAATTGTCCAAGCTCTCCGACGTGAACCGCGAGATCCGAGTAGATATCGCCGAGCACTTTTTTAGCTTCGCCGAAACGGGCAAGTGGCTCATTTCCATTGGCCGCTCCATTTGCTCGGCGCGCCGTTTTCACTGAAGTAAACTTTATAAACGCATCATCCGAAGCAAAGAAAATCCAAAGAAAGCTTTAAAAAACAAACAGCTGAGAGGTCGCGCTGCGTCACCACTGTTGGCGTGGGCCACACTCATCTCGGCCTAAAGAACAAAACATTGACAATTAGAAGAAAGCAATGAAATCTAACCACTTTACACAACAATGCCCCACGCGTTTGCGAAACAATACTTGCTTCACCCGACGCTAAAGTTCACAATTTCGAAGAAATTACCTCGTATTTCATTATTATGTGCACCGTATTACGATATGGTATAAGGAGTTATAGTGAATACTCTTAATAATCGGAAAAAGCCTAGTGTTTTCACACAATTGTAGAAATAAATTATTCGCGCCCTTCGTTTTCAAATATTTCGATGTTCACGATAAGCTGTTTGAATTTTTAGGACGGTTGCCAAGTTTTTTTGGCAACATTTCCATTTTTTTGATGAGGGCTTTCACCAATGTCGTGAAGCGTTTGCTCTGTTTCCTGTACCTCAACTGAAAAAAAACCCAGAGAGTTTCATATTTGGAAGAAGTGGCTTGACATTCGCAGAGGAGTTCGAGAAAGAATGAATGTCTTCGAGATGTTGTTGGGTCTTGCATGACCACTTGGCGTGTTCGATTTTTTTTGTTGATGTTCTTCGACGATTTGTTCTCTGCTCGAAGTGGTCTCCTGACGGCTTGGTCGAATTGCCTGATTCGTTCTGTATTCTCATTCCAGGATGTGCCGATAAGCTAACAAGTCCTTGCCGATGTAACTGACAAAGTTAAAAGCGTTTTACCAAAAAAAAGTGTTGGGATAACTTCGGCGGCAATACCACAATGGACCTCGAGGTATCTTTGCCCGTATTTCTATCTCATCTCGTATTTGGATTCATCCTAAATACTTACCGGATTGAGAGTTAATCTGCATCCAAGGTGAAGCAAGGAAATTAACAGGTGGATGTTGGGTCTGTGGAGGACACTCAGAGTATGGCGCAGTGCGGCGATGGGGGAATCGACTGGGTCGATTCTGCTTCGAATTCACTCTACTCTCCCACGCCACTGGCATGTCATAGTTTTCTTTTAAGAACATTTTGAGAAGCAGGGTATGTCTTAATGCCTTCTACCCATTATTAGGACGAGATGCACCCTTTCGTCGAGGAGGTTCTTCCGTATGTAAAGGAATTCGCTTTCACATGGTTTAATCTCCAGGTCAGGATTTGTATCTAATTTTTCTGTTAAAATATAATTTGTACATGGATCAATGCTTGAGGCGTTGAAACGGAAATACTTTAAACGCCATAACTGTCGCATCTCAATAGAAGAGGAGAAGGCTGTGAGAGCGGAGTTGGAGGTATTTCTCGAGAGATGCAACTTTTGCATTATACTCATTTCTGGTTCTTAGGCTGAGAGGCCAGACATAAAACAGAAGTGGGCTGCACGATTGTTGAGTAAGCTGCGAAAGGATATCACGCCATCTTTTCGGGACAACTTCGTTCAAGCGGTTAATATCCTCTTCCATTGCATCGAACTGCCAATCATTGTTGCATGTTTCGATTGCTTTGTTTCTAGATTAGAGGACAGCGCGCGGCTGTGTGTGTAGTGTCGAATCCGGATCAGAAAGGGAAGATGAGACGGATCGACTGCCTCCGGCAGGCTGACAAAGTATGGAGACTCGACTTGGTCATGGTCATTCTCTTCAAGGTTTGTGTTCGAGACACCAAGAGACAATCCATAGTAAGAGATTTCTAGGGAATTCCTCTCGAGAGCACAGACGGAGAGCGACTAGAGAAGTGTGCCGAGTGCCAGAATCAACTGCTGTGTGTTAATCCATATCACGTCTCAATTTCGGTGAGGAGATGGTCACGATTATTTCAGTGTAATGAGTTTTAATGGTTTCGCGTTCGTTGCATGCAGTGCTGAATTAGGTCTGACCTATGACAGCGTTGTAACCCCCCGGGCCGAGGGCCCGGAATCCTGTCTTTCCCGTCCTTCTTTCTCTTTGTAACCTCCCGGGCAGGACATTTGGCCGTTTGTAACTCCCCGGCCGAAGTGGAGAGGATGGCACTATTTCAGCATTGATTACATGCTTGGTTCAGGTGCGTGAGTTGGATTTGTTCTTGGCCAACTACATCCACACGGAGAAGCCCCAGTTCCGGAACGAGTGCGCGGCGGGGGGAAGCTCCGCCCCTTCTCGGCTTTCCTCCTCCCGCCATTCTATTTGCGACGCTAAAAGTCGAGAGGATTCCACAGAGGTCGACGACCACGAGAACGACCATGACGCTTCCAGTCTGTTCTTCCCTTTCTTTCTACTTCCACCCCTCAAAGTTTTCTGTTCATTTTGTTTTAGATGAGATGGCACTCGACGAATCTGGCGATCTTTTCCAATTGGACGGAAAGGGCATATGGGGAACGGGTGTTTTCTCTGCCTACGAAATGAAGAATCTCACTAAACGTACTCTCACTGGTTGTCAGTCCATGCACCATTTATGAATAGGCAATTCTGTGGGCTCACGGAGAGCGCGGTGAAAATACGACACTTAGAAAAAGCTACAACACGATAGAACTTCAAAAAAAAAGACAGTATCCCAAGATTGCCCTATAGGAAATCGTGCCGAGAAATGAAACCTTTCAAATTTTGCGAAGAAATAATATGCAATATTTTTGTTTTAGCGGTGAAAGTGCCGATATCCGGTCTTAAAATTAGTCAATGTGCAGGTGTGATTCTGAACTCTGGAGGCAGTTCATCGCAGCAAATAAAAGAGGAGCCTGTGAGCGAAGAGGCTCAGCAGCAAACTGGTCCAGCAACGACTTCAAGAGAGTGGACACCCGGGGAGGCCAGCTCAGAAGAATGTCAGTCCTTTCTCTCTATTATTTTGATTACACTTTATATTCGCTTTTTTTTCTCCTAAAACGCATATTATTCATCCATGTAGCAGTTGGGGATACAGTTTAAATCACCGATCGAAGCAGAGTGTGACTGCATTAAAGTGTGATCGTACCAAGAATATCTTCTTTTTTTATTTGTAAAGAGCAGACCGGTAGTTGTTTCTGTATGCTTGATATGACACTGGGTCTGCGAAATAGGCAATTGGCATGTTTTGTAGAAGTCGGGTGCCGCAGCATAAATCACGAATATCAGCGAAGGCCTCAACTTTTGTTGTGGATGACGAGGAGGATGAAGAAGTTGATATCGAAGAGGAAACTGAGAGGAGAAAAAATAACTCCCAACGGTTAGTATTTTGCTCCTTCTCTGTTCTTTTTATCAAAAGTTTACAAGAAACATTAATTGTAAGCGGGAGTCTATAATTTAGGAGGAGTGCACTGCAGAAGGAGAAACTTGTTCCCCCTGCGTCTGCCCTGGCTGCGATTGCGGCACTCGGTTAGTGTTTTGCTTCTTGTGAAGGTGTATCATGAACAGTTGTATAGATGATCCCTTCGGATACGATGGAGAGCAACGGCCGTCTTCCTCTTACGATATGGACCCTCCGATTCAGGCAGCCTTCTAGACTTGATTTTTTTTGCATTCAATATGCCAGTGCTTTGTTTAGGTCTCTTCCGGACCGGCGGTGGGGGCGATGGTGACGCTGTCTTCAACAGAAGCCAACCTCTCTTCACCCATCAAGAGGCGCCATGCCCAATCTCACCAGCATGCTACTGTAGTTGAGGTCTGTCTATTTTCTTTTTTAAAGTTAATTTGCTTAATGATTTGGTTTTTTTTTTATATCTTCTATACCATATTTAAGAGAGAAAAGAACTTCATTATGGAGGAATATTTTCTGTAATGTTGGTTAATTGTAGTCTGGAGACGACGAATCGAATGATTCTGCCCCTTCCACCGCCGCTCCACCAGAGAAACGAACGCGAGTTATGGATGACTTTGCTGTCAGTCTCTTCTCTTCATCCTATACTGTCCTTGTACTGGAAATGTTTATATATGATGTGATAGTTTATTTTACATTTAAAGTCCAGCTGTGCCTATTTTTGTTTGGTTTAACAATTGCTATCTACTTGCAGCATTCTGCTCCGTCCGGAAACATGGGTGGTAGCAACAGCGGGAATTGCTATTCCCAGCACTCGAACCACCGTGGAGCGCATCTCGTGTCCGTGGCCCCCAAACCACAGCAGCCGAGTCAGTCCTGCTAAGAGTTCTGATGTCTTCGGAATGACTCTTTGCTCTTTCAGGATTTATGCGTGTCTATTCGACTCCATCTTCATCTGGCCAACATGGAGAAACGAGCTTTGAAAGGCTGTGAGTCGTTACTTTTCCTGACTTTTCTTTATGAAATCATTCGTACAACAGTGTTTTCATTTTCTATTTTGTTATAATGCCGCTCATGTCTGTTTTCGTAAAATATCAGTCTCTTCAGTCATTCGTCAATGTCTGGTGGTGGTCGATTGATCTCCTCTTCGTCCTCCCCCGGCACTCTTCGAAGGGTAGTCGTCGGAGTTCCCCCTGGAACCAATGGAGTGGGCGGCCAGGAGAAACGGGTTGTCGTTCTGGACACGAGACTCTCAGGCACGGCCAGCCAACTCATATCTCGGCAAGGATCTTCCAGTTACAGTACTCCTGCTACTGTACGACTTCTTAAACAAGGTCCTCGTTAGTTCATTTGTGAACTTATGTGGTAATTAGCAGTGCTGAAATAAGGCAGCTCTTCTCACGTTACCACAAGAAAACGACCACACAAATTGAATTATTTCGTACGTGAGTGTGGATGAGAATGTGAAAGCTCTATTTCAGCACTAGTTTTGTTGAGGAATGTGCCTTTTGTAAATATGCCTGGTGAAATTTGCCTCGTTGAAGTGTTTGTTGCTCTTTATGTTTTGTCTAGCCTAATAGAGTCGTACTTAACCACAAATATCAATTCTCTCTTGAAAGAGCCCTCACGATAAAGTTGTCATATCTTGTATTTGCATTCAGAGGTTCATCATTATTTTTGTAGAATGAACTCTTTCGAGCAGTTAGAAGAGCATTAAATATCTCTTCTACTGAAACTGAACAGATTGTAATGCCTTGCAGCAAATAATATTGCGAATGATTTCAGGAGATAGCCGTCCTCAGCCGCGTTGTGGAGGGTCGACAGTGGCGATGTCATCGGCCGGAGGGGGAGGGGGATCCCTCGGGATGCGGAAGCGAGTTCTGAGTGGTCTGCCAGGCCCGAATGGGCACTCTGCTGCCTCGGTACTCCTCCGCAAACCCCCCGGAGTCGAATCCACTTCTGCCTACCACGGCAGCAGTCCTACCAAGTTCACAACTGCTGGTGGGAACATCGTCAGCTTCAGGTGTTTAGCAGTTTATTTTACGCAGCAAGTTCGAGGCCCTTGGGAGATATTTTAAATAGCATACATAAGTTTTCTATGTGCGACGAATTAGAATGACATTGATGTACAGAAAAAGGTAAAAGGAAATGGCAGAAAAAAAGAAAGAAGGAAAAGAAAGAAAGAGATTCATTCTTGTAGCACAATAATGGAGAATGTTGAATCGCATCACAAGGCGGTGTTCGATTCACGCAGAGATGGACAGGTTTATATTTATTTTAAGTAAATGGTTTCCTTGTTAGTGTCATTTTCATTTACGTTCCTGTTTGTATGTCTTTTGCACCCGTTCTGCTTGAATGGTGGAATTCTTTAGACTCAGAGGGTGGAGAGAGGCGGAAGTGAAGTTGCTTCTCCTTCAAGGCAGCGGCATTCGTCTTCACAGGTCTGCGACAGTTTTGGAGGAGAGAAGGGGAAGAATGCTTGTGAGCATCCCCTTGCAGGTGGTCACTGCCCTGGAAGCAGCACATCATGAAGCGGCTCTGACTTCTCTTATTTCTCATCAAGTTAGTGATGTTGCGTAGTGTTGATGATCTTCTGTTCCATGAGAGTCTTTCCTAAGGTTCACCAGAATGGCGTCTCCCCTTCTTCCGGCAGTTGTTCTCCATTGTTATTTGGCAGGGAACCTGGGTCTCCTCAGGTAATGGATATCGTCTTGTCTTACAATGTCTTCTTTACTACGGCACACTTGAGGCTTGCAGAGAATCCTTCTGCTGCTTCAGCACTTTTCTGTACTTGTTGGAGAAGAGTCTATTGTCAAGGATGCAATTGAAAAAGTGCCTGAATTGCTTGTGAAAAGACAAAGTGAGGATTTCAAGGAGAGCAACAGACGACCGGTTATTTTGGAGGTTTCGAAGAGTCCATCTGGCTCGAGCTCCACTCCCACACAGTCGACATCCTCTTCCTCTTCTTCTCAACAACAACTGACTCAGCTTCTCGTGGAGTCTGGAGCTCTCCCTCCCACGCAAACGGCCAGTCAACAACGCAAGGCTCGTTCCCTCCCAAATTCTGCCTCTTCTCATCAGTCGATCTTTTTAATTGTAGCCGTTGTCAACGAATTCCTCCTGTGTTGCGAGTCCGCTGGCGACTCCGCGAGTGACTCCGACTCCCGGACAATCAAGGTTCGCTCTCTGTTGAAGGCAAAAAGCAGAGAGAGTTCGGATGCAGATATGACGAGGACTATGCTGGTTTCCTGGCTGGAGTGGGTGCAAATGGCACGAACAGCAATGAGGGCATCCTGGGGAATGGTTCGTGCTCCTTTCTGGGTCCAGAATACACTGATTTGATATCAACTGTCCTGATTCAGTGTCGAGCCAGTTCTTGTCCTTCATGAATGACTCTGCCTCTCGTTCTCCCAGTGCCTCTCTGCACGGATCCATGACGGGTGCCCCCGGTGCCTCTGGCCCAGCCACCTCCAGTCCTGGCACAACTGCTCCTTCTAATCTGCCAAATCGACCAGACTCCGTCGCCAGCAAGTCAGCTTCCCTTTCCATGTCATATTTAATATAATCCTCGCTTATTGCATAGTCTGAATACCTACGCTTTTGAAAGAACGAATTGAAGCTGATTGCAGTAGTTCCAACTCTCTGAGTGGAGTGCTGTCCCTGTCCGCCCCCACAACCACTCTGACAGTGTCCCAGACACCGACGATGGGAGGCGGCGAGGCTCCAGTCAGTTCTCATATCGAAGTGCTTCACTTTTATATGAATAGAAAAGAGATGTTGCAGAATCGTGAATGTTCTCATGATGGAATCAGTGCACGAGTCACTGCTTCTAAGGTTTTTTATTGACTTTATAATGAAAGTTGTAAAAGAAAGTATCACGAAGCGAGTATGCGTTTTAGATGCTTAGAATCGGTAAATAAGACGTATTGTTAAGGCGTCGTCGCTGTCCTCTGCAGCCTCGTCCCCTCCTCGTCTAATCACTCTCTCTCTAACTCTGCGCTCTCTTCCTCCGTCGTGCTCTCTCGTCCCTCTGCCTCGTCTCTCCTCGGCCTTCCTCCCCCTGCATCGGGAGCTCTCCTCCCCTCGTGTGTTACTGTTCTCGCTGCGCCAACTGATTTCAAAGGCCTCAGTAAGTAGTAAGGGTATCTCTCTCGACCTCACATACTCATCTTTCCTTTTCTCTCTGTCTCTCTCTCTCCTTCTTTCTCTCTCTTTCTTACTCTCTCACTCTGTCTCTCTCACCTCTCAACAACAGCTGGTTTATTCTTGTTAGCGTGCTATGCACTCGGTCACTACCTCTCTTGCCCGATCGCAAGAATCGTGATTAGATTTCTTTAACTGAAATCGAGTGCATTCTTTTCTATACTTGAATATGTTCGTAATCCGGTTTCGTTGTCTACGTGCATTTACTGATTCTCTAGCATGGTCAGGTACGATAAGGCATTCGGTATTTTCTCTCCTTTTACATTAATCGTTTCTTGACATTCGCCAATTCTCTCTTGACCTCACTCTTCCTGTCTCACTAGAATGTCTTCGCTTTTCAAAGCTCTCATCGTGTAGAAAAATAGTATCTTTCACCTATAGTTGTCCTTCAAGGTTAGAGTTATATTGGGAAGACTCAGTTGAATTCGGGTTTGGGTTGTTGTAAAGGCTGTTTGTAATTTCTTTGCTGTCAACACAGAGAATGGAAGTTGCTAAACATTTCTTTGTAAGTTGCTAAACATTTCTTTGGGAATGAATTAGAAATACCTCGAGATTGCTTTCATTGTTTTCTTAAACTAACAATTATAAATATGCGTTCATGTTAATACTTTTAAGTTGTATTGCAGTGAAAAATATTTTTGAAATCCACACATAATACTTTTGATTTCCCAGTTTATATATCTGAGGATATGTTTTTTGTGGAATTTCATTCTATGAAGTAACGATTATTCACAGTTGTTACACATCACGGAAAGACTTTTAATTTTAATGTTTTTTAACAGTTTTGGGCCCTTCTCACCCCTCCACCCCTGTCGGTCTCACTGCCCATTCTGAAGCATCTTTCCAGAACATCGTTCTTTCGGATTTCAGTGAATGTCTAGAGAAAGGTTCCAGTTGTCTATTACGATCTCTTCTCCATTTCTCTACTTCTGAACACATCTCCGAAAATGGTTTTCAGTGCGCCCCCGTTTATCTAAAAGTTTTTTTGGCTGTTGTTGCACTTGTCCTTTCAAAAGTTATCGTTAGATCAGAATAGTTAAATGGGTCAGCGAACTCATCCAACTTTCAGTTCAACCGAATAGTGTTTCCTCTTTCTCTCTCTCTTTCTTTCTCTCTCTTTCTCTCCCTCTCTCTCTCTCTCTCTCGTTCTATCTCTCTCTCTTTCTCTCTCTCTCTCTCTCTCTCTCTCTCTCTCTCTCTCTCTCTTTCTCTCTCTCTCACATTCTTCGCCTCACCCTCTTCCCATTGAAAAGTTGTTGATAGACGTGCTGAAAAGGCATTTTGCACTCGTTTGCTTCCTCTTACTTCCTCATTTTTCCTCTGCACTTCTTCCCGCGTACAAAAAAGAGCTTAAGATGATCGAATCTTTTCTTTCCTTCTGTCGCGTTCTTCTGAAAAGAAAGCGAATGAAAGGAATTTTTTACGTGAATCTCAGGTTTACTAAAAAAAATTCGAATTATTATCCTTACTTCTACAAAAAAGGGAGAAACACAATTAACTAAACGATTTTTTTTCCGGAAAATGTGTCCTCATCACAAAAAGCTCAGAGGAATGGAAGACAACAGAAAAGGCCTTTAGAAATGGCAGAGTGGGGGGTGAAGAACATCATTGGAAATATTTTGAAGAGTTCACAGCTCTTGGGCTGCTGCCCTCACTCGTTTGTCTTTATTCCCCTACTCCTCTCTCATCCTCATTCTTTATCTTTTTTTCTTTCACCTGTCTTTATCTCATCTCTCTGTCTTTATCATCTCTCTGCCTCTCTCTCTCTCTCTCTCTCTCTCTCTCTCTCTTTTTTTTCTTTCTCTTTCTTTCTATCTTATTTTTATATTTTTGCAGGAATGGAACTCCGTTTTTTTTAAGAGTTTTTTTTTTCATTGCTGTATACTTTCTTTATCTGTTAAATTATTTATTGTTCCGACCCGTTCAACTCACCCTCCCTCTCTCTCCCTCTCTCTCTCACTGTCTCTCTCTCTCTCTTACACTCTCCCTCTCACTCTCTCTCTCTCTATCTCCTGTTCTCTCCTTCCCTCCAATTTACTCCTCTTGCACTCATTCCTGCCTACTCATCGGAAATGAGGTAGATGGTTCCCTCCTTAAGAAGAATCTTTTACATGCTTCCTAAATGCCTGGCTAGATCTTTTAAGAGAAGAAGATGCGGAAGTCAGTCTTTCCTTTCTGTTTCTTCTCACTCTCTTCTCAATCCCCTTGGAATCACCGTCTTCTCTTCTTTCTGTTCATATTCTACTCATGGTGCTTCCTCTGTTTTTCCTTCCTTCTCCAAACACTGGCTGTCCGTCCAATTCTCGATCAGGCACAACGAATTAAGAAAAAAGCTTATGTTGGTTCAATCCTTGCTGAGATTCTCGAGGGAATTCAAGACATCTTCATAAGACATTCTTATCACTCTCTCGCTCTCTCTGTCTCTTGCTCTCTCTAGCTCTCATGTCTATGTACCTTCTCTCTTTCTTCAGTTTAATATTATTCATTTTTCCCATCACACTGTATTTTATCAATAATGTACTTTTTTTCTACGGACTGCCATGGACTTAGCTGCCTTGAACAGTTATAAAAATATAAAATAGACATGACTAAGTCCGCGAATATTTTGGCTGAAAAGGCGCAGAAAGTCGTCTGAAATAGCAGGAAGACTCTCAGTAAGCGGACCATTTGTCATGTTCGCTGTTGTTATTGTCTTGAAGGACGAAGAGATAAGCCGAAGAAGCCCCCCCCCACCCATCACACTGTATTTTTTTTCCATCACACTGTATTTTATCAATAATGTACTTTTTTTCTACGGACTGCCATGGACTTAGCTGCCTTGAACAGTTATAAAAATATAAAATAGACATGACTAAGTCCGCGAATATTTTGGCTGAAAAGGCGCGGAAAGTCGTCTGAAATAGCAGGAAGACTCTCAGTAAGCGGACCATTTGTCATGTTCGCTGTTGTTATTGTCTTGAAGGACGAAGAGATAAGCTGAGGAAGCCCCCCCCCACCCACTCTTTCTTTCCCTTCTTTCTACTCAACAAAAGCCCACTTTGTTATTCGTCAGTTGAGACAACTCTTTGTATTCCAAATCACCATTTATGAAATATGTGCGTACTCGTTGAACCACTTCTCCCTGCTACTACATTGTCGTTTCCACGTACATATTTTCCATATGGATATTCGCTAAGATCCCTCCGGCTACGAGATTGAAGACCGAGATTTCATTCATTCTTCCGCTTCTCTTCTTCTTCCTCTTTTCTTCCTTTTTCTTTTCTCCTT
>CALZFC010000119.1:400000-432500 GCA_945643635.1 Allodiplogaster sudhausi
TCTCTCTCTCTCTCTCTCTTTCTTTCTTTCTTTCTTTCTTTCTTTCTTTCTTTCTTTCTTTCTTTCTTTCTTTCTTTCTTTCTTTCTTTCTTTCTTTCTTTCTTTCTTTCTTTCTTTCTTTCTTTCTTTCTTTCTTTCTCATTCTCTTTCTCTCTCTTGTTTCCATTTCTCCCTCTCCTCCCCTTTTTTATTTCACTTTTTTATATCTCTTTCTTCTCCTCTCTCTCTCTTTACTAACTTTTCTCTCTTTCTCGTTAACTCCGTTGCTAAATACATTGAAGCTCCATTCTAAAATGATTGCACGAACAGCAAGTGCACCACTGGAGACATCATCCGAAGGCTGTAGCGGGGCCTCTTCGACCTTCCTGCTATAACAACTGGCCAGGGTATCTTTTCGATCTAGTTCATGTATAAGATGTATTATTCTTCAGTTATCCTGAGATGTTAATTCTATCTATGTATGGCATCTTTAATAGAGTTCCGTTTCTCGCTTTCGTTGGTGAGAAGCTACCTTTCTTAGTTTAGTTTCATTTGCCGTTGACAGCCTGCCCACTGGAATCGTGCGATGTCCTGCGGAGATGCGAACAGCGGGATGCTCTTCGCCAGCGACGACAAGGCCATGCAGGCACTGGCAATTGCACTCGACGACTTCGCCGGGTCTGTCTTCTCTCTCCATCCCCTCCGACACTATTTACTATGGAAGTCGCTTTCCCTCTTGTTTATCGTACGATACACAATTTTCCATTTGGGATGGAATCTATCTAATTCACGCTGCCCCAACATTGTTTTCATCTCTGGGCAGGGCAATTGGGATGACATAACAGAAAATATTATGATGAGTACACGCTTTGTACATACAAGAGAGAGGTCAGAAGTCAGCTATGACGAAGGAAGGTATAGATTAAATGGCAGGCAATCATGCGAGAAAGAGAGAGAGAGAGCAAGAGAGGGAGAGAGAGAGAGAGCAAGAGAGAGAGAGAGAGAGAGAGAGAGAGAGAGGGCGAGAGAGAGAGAGTGAATGAGAGAGAATGAGAAAGAGGAGAGAGAAAATTGCGCCATATCTTGCATGTGAAAGAGCTAGTACTTGCTATCAGGAAGTAGAAAAACAGGAGATATGTATGTGCATATAAATAAGCAATTGATGAACAGACAATAACAGCAGAAGGAGAAGTTGGAGATGATTGTCTATGCGGGAGTGTGACACGGCAATGACGACACTGAAGCCACTAGGGAATATGAAGATAGAAGGATAGAAAGAAGGAAACAGAGAGAGAGAGAGAGAGAGAGAGAGAGAGAGAGAGAGAGAAATGAAGGGAGAGAGGGGGAGTTCGAGAGAGAGAGAGGGAGAGAGAAGGAGAGAGGAAGGTTTACACAGCACACATGTTTGTTCTTTTTTTTAAATAAAGGTTGGGAAAAAGGCAACAAAAAGTAAAAGAAAGACGCGACGGGATTCTTGCAGATGGTACAGTGGCGTGCACAAGCTGCTTGGCGTCTTCATCTGCTCCTTCGGTGTTCTCGCAAACGTCGTCCACACCATAATTCTTACTCGGCCAGTCATGAAGAGGAGTACGGTAAACAGATTGGTTAGTGGATCACATGCGAGATAAAGTCAACTGTATTCTTAGGTACGTACAGAAATTTCTCTGTAGCATGCGATTTTGAGCTTGTTTCAGTTAGCCTTCATGGCAATTTGTGACATCGTCAAGATGCTCTCTTACCTGATCTACCTTATTCGATTCGGTTGGTATTATCAGAGCATGAAAAAGGGAAACATAAAGAGAGATAGAGAGATGGAGAGCGAGAGAGATGGAGAGCGAGAGAGAGAGAGAGAGAGAGAGAAGAATTCAGGAATACTAACGGGGAATCCGTCAATGGCCGGCCGCCCTCCAGGCTACTCGTTCTTATGGATCTGTTTCCTCCTTGCTCACGTGACTCTCTCAATAGGAATGCATGCGACTTCTCTGTATCTCTCCGTCTGCACTGCCTTCATCCGATTTCAGGCACTCTCCCCTCTTCTTAAACTTCTGCTCTAGATTTCCATTTACAGGCGATTAACCAGCTCAGCAGTCGATTCATGCAGCCTCAGATTGCATGGTCAGTTTATTTTGCGTTTGGTATTATAAGAAATAATTGAAGGAAGATCTTCGTGCTCGTGTTGCTGTTCGTGGCGGTTCTCTGCGTCCCGACATTTATCGTTCATCGAATATTTTCCGACGAAAACAATGTCCGAGAGACATTTTACATTTTTACATAGTTTAAATTAACATAAATTAACCAAATTGTAGATGTACACAGTGGGATTGCCCCAGGACAATCCGACATCTTGCCAGCTTTTCCAGTACAATCTCTGGCTCACCGGCATCATGTTCAAAGTGAGCTACCGTAATTTCGTCTCTTCAAGACCTACAAGGGCGATCTTAATTCTAAATTAAGGTTGTTCCATGCATTCTGCTAATCTTCTTCACAATTCTTCTTCTTTACAAGCTTCACGTCAATCAGAGAACGCATGAGAAAATCGTCTCTAAGGTTCATATTTCCGTTTCTCTTCTCTTCCTCCTTCGACTCTCCTTTTACATTCAGGACGCAGCCGTGGCCAGAAGCGCACGCTCGGACAGGACCACTCTTCTGCTCGTCCTTCTTCTCGTTGTCTTCATCTTCACTGAGCTGCCTCAGGGTCTACACTTTCAAACTATTAAGAATGATACAATGCAAGAGAGAGAGAGAAAGGGAGAGGTCTAGATAGAGGGAGAGAGAGAGAGGGAGAGAGAGAGAGAGGGAGAGAGAGAGAGAGAGAGAGAGAGAGAGAGACGAAGGGAGCGATCTAGAGACTAGAGAGAGGGTGAGAGAGAGAGGGAGAGAAAGAGAGAAAGGGAGCGATCGTGAGAGAGGGTGAGAAAGAGAGAGATTGTGAGAGAGATAGAGAGAGAAAGGGAGCGATCGTGAGAGAGGGTGAGAGAGAGAGATCGTTGCTGGTTTCTCCCAGGAATCCTGGCCATCCTGAATGGGATCTTCCCTGCGGATGTGCACCAGTATGTGTACACCCCACTTGGGGAAACACTCGATCTCCTGTCTCTCATTAATGGCAATGCCTGCTTCATCCTCTACCCGTGCATCTCTTCGCAGTATCGGTGAGGAGTTTCTTCCTCTCTCTGTACCATCTCTCTCTCTCTCTCTCTCTCTCACTTGCAGCGAGTCCTTCCGAATGTTGGTGGCCCGTCTCCGTTCTCGCTACGCGGGTTACTGTAGCAGAGGCAGCAACCACGGGGCCGGTTCCCCCCACCGGGACGGGCCGCAGCTCTCGCTGGCCACCCCTGGCCAAGTGCGAGTGGATGCGGACAACAATGTGCTGCAAGTGCGGAGTCGGAAGCCCAAGTGCGACGGTGATTTGCCAGCGGGAACGGACTGCGAGACTCTCCTGATGGAGGAGAGAGAGCAGCCTTTTCTTCCGTTCTCTTCTCACTTGGTTGATGATGAACAGTCCGTCCTGGTCTAGTTTCTTGCCAAATTCCCTTGACTGAGCACGTCCCCAGTGATTCCTAGTCTCTTAACATTACCGTTATCCCTTGCAGTTACTTTTTGTACAATGAGTCAACAGATCATGATTACGGGAGAATCCTTTATTATCTGGAAATAAATTCCACCTTAAAATCGAAAATCGAATATTCCCGTTGTGTTTCCTTACCAGACAATGGATTGCACTCAAATTCCTTGGCAATGTCCGTGGAATGAAACCGAATATTGACTTTAGCTACCGGATCACTTAAATCGTAAACAAACCCTGGTTATGGGAAATGAATGAATAAGAGATCTCACGGGAACTTCAGAGGAAACTGAAAATTCGAAGCTAAAGTACCAAGTACAGCATGAAGATCTAACGAACGGTCAATTAAAACTTTAATTCACTGGGGCAAAGTAGATCGAAGTTCACATCTAGGAAAACAACTAATATCTACTGCAAAAAAGGAGAATGAATAATATTAACAGAAACAAATCTGCCAAGCACATCTGTTTCCTTAGAACTGACTGAGAAAGGGAGAAGAGGGAAGAAGATCAATCGAAGATGGCCTGGCCGGGTCCAGAGAAGCGACGCTTCAGAGGAAGTTGACGGCGGCGGAGCTGTCGCTCGTTTCCTGAAGCTGCTTAGCCAAGGATACTAAAATATCTAAAACGTAAATAGTGAAAAAAGAAAATAAATAAAAGCTGAACAAATAAGAAAACGCACTGTTTTCCACATCTTCATCAGGGTTGACAATGATGGTATAATCTGAGAAGTCGTGGCATCCACGATTTACTCCCTTTCGAAGCCAACTTCGGTCGAATGAAGAACCTAGAAAGTCTTGACCTTTCCCACTCCGATCTCTTTCTCTTCCTCTTACCTTCTCTGCCCTTCTCACTCGACTGCTGATCCATTTCCACACATGACTCGTCTCCCTCCGCAGCCTTCCTCTGCAATAGCACCAACTTATTCAAGGCAAGGATTTCGATGCTGACTTTAACCATTTGTTGTTCCATTACTTTCGGTTGCTCTTCAGCTGCTCTCTGAAACGCTTCTTCTTTTACCTTCACCGCATTCTTCGCCTGTTGAGCACCCTCCAATTGCGCCAGCCGATGCTCCATATCATCCTTCTGGATATATCTGAAAAAGCAAGATATTTCACGAACCGCGAGAGCTAGAGAATGGAGAGAGAAAATGAGAATCAGCAGAATGAAAAGGGGAGAGAGAGAGAGAGGGGGGATGGAGAGGGAGAGAGAGAGAGAGAGAGAAAGAAAGAGAGAGAGAGAGACTGACGCTCGCAGCAGAAAGTCCTTCGACTCATCTCGCTGGGTTGCAGAGAAAAGACAAGAAACTGGCTGAAATAATTTCCATTGATTAGGCTTCCAGTTTTTAAGTGTCATTTTCCCATTATTGTGAGAGTAAAAAGAATATCTGTATGTAACTCTGGTAGACTGACATTCAGTTTTCCCATGCAGTCCATTTCGACTCTCTTCGATTGAATGAGCTGCTTAAGAATGTTAATCTCGTCCCGAACTGCCGAGATCTCTGCCATCCTTTCCGTCTCTTCCTTCTCCATGCTCTCTCGCACGATCCTGTCCGCCTTTTCCCTCATTTCACTCTCTAGCTTTCTCTGTCTCTCTTGCTTCTTCTCTTGCTCAATGTCGGCCGCACTGCGTTCTCCAAGGAAGATTATTTCATTCTCCTGAGATGTTGTCCTTCCTCCTCCTCTTTCATCCATCTCTTCATCAACCAGAATCTACAGTTTCAAAGCGATGAGGATTGAACAAATTGAAGGTGAGAAAAGAAGAAACCACAGTGTGGCTTGGCTGCTGGAGTCCTTTCTCTCCCGACGGCTCAAGCTTGATCAGAAGGTCGGCGGGGTCGTCATACTGCTTTCTCTTCAAAAAGGTATTCGTATATCATAGTGAATACCGGAAGAATAAGAATCTTGAGTATTATAACATATTTAGATGAAGGGTATTTGATACCTCGGCGTTGAGAGATCTCCTTGACGCTTTGTTGCCAGGCCTCGGAGTGATAGTGAGTGGTCGAGCAGAGTAGCCAGCAATGTGAGAAGCGTACTCACTCATCGCATTCCTGAGGCAACCACTTAGGAAGGGCCGGAAGGACAGGGAAAGTCTTTCACTTCTCTCTCAGCCTTTCGTCATCCTGAGCAGTCCACTGGATTGGAACACGCGGGACGGCGGTCTTCTTTGTCCCATACGCCGCTCTCCTCCGCCAGGTCTGGTTGCTGTAAATCAATTTCCCCACTTTTCTTCAACTACACTTTCAAACCATAAACACGAACGTTTCAAAGTTATAGTTATCATGGGTTGGGTTGGACACGGGAGGAGAAGCATCGGTGTTGCTGTCACTGCCGTACTCAATTCTACGGCGGTTCTGCTTGGAAGTCGGGGCAGCTCGGTCGTGATTCTTCCGCTCCTTCTGCTGCTGACAATACTCCGTTCATGACAAGTAGATGGAAAGAGAGCGTTGCACCCTTTCATTGTCGACTGGCTGTCGCAACTGCCGATGGTTGGCCACGAGTTCGGGGTCAAGAGGAAGTTCATTCCTCGCAGTATCCATCCCAGAATGAATCTCATCCACTAGTTCTCCAATCTCCTCCGCCGGATCCGTTACTTCTCTCGCTATTCCATCTTCGTTGTCTGACTCCGGCGGTTCTTTCTTGATCTAAGAGGTACCTCGATCTCCTTCTTCTAAACTCGCTCTTCTCTCTCTCTCTCATTCTTGCTCTCGTTCTCTCTCCATACCTGAACAGTCGCTGCTCCTCCTCGCATCCTCTCAACCTGCGCCAGAAGTCTTTTCCTCATCTCAGCCTCCTCAATTTCATGGATAAATAAAGGGAATACCTTTAAGGAATAGATCTAAATCTCACGATGAATTGCGAATTGCTCACCTCCTCCATCGATGCACACCCACATAAACTGAAAAAAGGATGCTTTCTGATGCCTTCAGAGCAGACGGCAGAAAATATAAGCAATCGTGCAAGAAAAACGAATGATCACATGATTTAGAAGTTCTGCTTCTTTTGTTGCAAAAATGGGAAGACCTTTATCAGCCGAAACTCAGCGAAAGCTCATAAACTCGCCCGGAGACAGCATCTCAAACTAAACAAACAGTAACGAAGCATTTAAAGAAGTTGTGCATTTTCATTCAGGCATGACAGTCTTGTCCTTCGAGGTTCGAGTGAATTTTTTCGTGTTGAAGCTGTACTTCTTGTCAGTGAAGCTGAAGTTAACTTATTGAACATCCATCATAAAAAATGCAAAAATTGACGTGAAATAATGGAATGCAACGAACCTATCCATTTTCTTGATCATCTCTGGATCCCATGGCATATTAGCGTCTGGTCTGGAAATGATTACATCATATGTAGATAAAAGGAATATTTAAAACTATTTCTTAAGGTATTTCTGTTAATCCCTTTTCTTCTTACAATTAGCGTAAGAGAAAGAAAAACAGAACTGCACCTTTCACAGTCAAAGGTTTCCTGCTCGTAGTCAAACCAATGTTCCTTCGGCCGGAATTGTCTCAACAGCCGCTGATTCCTCAGGCCAAAAACACGACCGCCCGTGCCAGGGAAAGCGGTGATTCCTTAGTACGTTATAAAGAATAGAATCTCTCTCCGATTCCTCCTTTCTCTCACCTCCATGGAATGCCTCTTTATCTTCTGGATGGAAGCGAGAGGGGCGTTCGAGAACGTGAAGGTTCTCAGGCTGTTCTCTCCCTTCTTCTCCTCGCGCAAGCTGCACGTATTCGCTAATATTCGATACTGGTTTCGTGTAGAAGTCAACGACATCCTGTAAATTTTCCAGTAAATAACGAAGAGCCTCTTCCCAGGACTGCAGCTTGAAAAGACAAGAGATACCTGGACAGTGGTGATGTACACAAGACGATCGGTGAGGGGGAGGTGGCCACCAAACAACTTAGAAACTGACAGCAAAACCTGAAGATGTCTTTAACTTGATCAACAATCGGCAGAATGAATAGTAATGTAGAATAGCGTCAGGCAGTGAATCAGTCAGCACTGTTCATATAATAATTTTTTTTTGGATCACCTTAAACTTCAGTGCATTCTTGGAAGCGAAGGAAAAGGCGGAAATATTGTTTGTTCCCCCGAGGGCTCCCTCTTCTTGCAGAAGGCGAGACGCTGCTTCGAGAACAAGAGCCTCGGCATTTGATGGAGGCGAGTATGAATAAGCATACTTTGCTACTCTGCAACCAACAACACAATAATTAAGATTCGAAACTAAATCGACAACTATCCACACGAAATTATTAAAGAATGTGAAAACATTTGGACAGAAAGAGTAAATATAAGAAGATCCATTCTCCATGACTCACCCTCGGGCTCGAATAGCATCTTTCTGATCCTGAGTGACGTCAGTTAGCAGGTCGAGAGTATCGCCCCCAGTTGGATGAGCCCGCGGAGCTCTCTCTCCACTCCTCACTACCAGATTACTCGCATGTCCACGTAGCTTTTCCTAACACAGCATCCACTTCATTGTAACCATGAAACTAAAAGGAAACGGCTCTAGACCTGCTGCTCCTTGGTGAGAGTGCCAGCACCGGCAGGTTGTGCTGCAGCCTCAGGTCTGCGAACAAAAGACGGGAAACGAATCAAACGTCCCGCACTTCTTTGCATTCCCTCGGTCTTGTAAGAATCAATAAAGAACAAATAAACCAATCTCAAGCTCAATGTGAACCATTCAAAAACCCAAACAACACCAGTATGTTAAATTTGGTTAAAAACCTCAAAAACAATTAGCCAAGCAGATATTCGAAGTGTTTTATTCAAATTAACCCTACCATTATTAACGAACAGCCTGTTGGAACAGGGAGCACGAAAAATTAGCTTTTCCGGTAATATTTAAGGCACGAATTCGTAAGCCTAAATTGCTAAAATTCTTCATAAATGGCAGTAGTCATGAATCTCCATCTCAGCCCGTAAAGCCTGCATTCGAGTCTTTGGACTTCAGAATATCAACGATTTCCTTGGTCTTAACAGCATACTCCTTTGCCTTTTCAAGGTTCTTCTCTATTCCGTCGCCAATCTTAAACATCCTGCAAGAACGAAGGCTTTCTTAAGATGAATAAGCAGAAAAAAAGAAGGATAAATAAGAAGGACAACCACTCCTTCTTTATAAGAGCCGCCAAGGCCTTCAACGCCCTTGCAAAACATACCAATCCCTCTTCCCTCTCTTCTCCTGCTCCTCACCCAATCCATTAATTGTCCACTTCTGTACCATTCTTCATTGTTATCCATATCACTATTTCCCCTTATCCATTTCACTATTTCTATCTATTTATGTCTATTGCTATTCCTACTGCTATCTTCACATCACACACATATATATTCATCAAACACGTGCTTGACGCGTAATAAAATCAATCAATTTAATCGAGGAAGCCATGCGAGCATTCGGAATGATACCGGGAGACGTTGGCGCATGACTGGGCGATGTGGAAATCGCATGCTCGTATTCCGTACTCGAGAGACTTCTCCATGTCTCGCTCCAACTTCCCAATATTCGATCGGTCCATTTCCTTCAAAACGAGAATAGTAGAAGTCTCACTTTTGTTCAATTCCACGCACCTTGGCATCGTCGTCTTTCTTCGTCTTGAACTTGGCTCTCTCTCCCATGTACCACGTGCTTAAGAGCCAGCACGCTTCTCCGTCCTCCAGCGAGCACGCTCTGAATACTTCGGCGAATAAACAAACTAATAAATACAGCTACTCAGCTGAAAATATCTGCTAAAAAATCTATCTTAACAACTAGGAAAACTGACACGCGAAGAATTTACTTTTTCATATACTTCTCGGCCTTGGTACTGTCGACTGGCTTCTCCTTCTCAGCATTCCAGTGCACGAGGGCCAAGTAGCGACAACTCTTTAAGAATGAGAGTTCTTTATAGAGCCAAAACAGTCATCTCCAAAAGCTTAACCAGTCAGAGAAGAAACCTGCGAGATATCGCTGTCGCACGCAATTTCAAGTGGTCGCTGCATCTCCTTTAGTGACGGAGTGCATTCTACAACACTAGAAGAGCGTACTGATAACTTCGAGAAGATAAAAAGCACGACGAATGAAATAGGGCGCACCTTTCCCAGCCAGCAAGTACATCGCATACTTAAAGCACGACTTCGAATACGATCGAAGCTCGCAGTTTTGCCTTAATGATATTACCGCAAAATGATGTGAACGAGACTACCGCATTTGAAGACCCAAAACAAAGGTACTTGAACAACGTAAGTGCCGCTTTCATGTTCTGCTCAATCGCCTCCATGTATTCGCCTAACAAATGACATGAATCTCCGCGTTTCTCCTGTAAGAGTCTCATGTCTGATAAGCAGAATTGGCTGTCGGAAGACACAAGGAAAATCCTTACTTCATAACACCCAAAGCGGTACTCAATGCCAATGTTCTTGACATACTCTTTCCGTTCCTCTTGTTCCCGTTCAAAATCCTCCTTTTCCATCTCAATAACATCAGTGCTTTCCTAAAACCTTCCACAATCTCCTAATAAGTATTCAACGGCCTCAGCCACGTTCCTCGTCGCCATGACAAGATCAAGATCTAAATAATAAATTTTATCGTTCGAATAATATGAGAATAGTAGCGGTACATTTAACAGAAGCAATATTTAAACGAATTGATTGCTGAAGCTGGCATGATTTTGCTAGCATCGCCACTTGTACCGGCGCATTCCAAGATAATAGTAAACCAACACGGCAATGTTTCCTCGTCGTATTCTCTGTGAGAAACTCGTCTTACAGTAATACAGTAACGGGTGAATGAATTGACCGAGGTACTGAGAGGAACGAATAACTCACGGGTTCTACACAAACTCATGCAGAAACAATACCAATCGAAACAAGAGAGAGAGGCAATTCGCGCTATTCCATTTCCAAATTATTCCAGTAGTAATTTAAGATAAATGTCACATATGAAGAAATATGTAATAAAATAATCGGTCAAATAATAAAATAAATAAAAATGCGTGGCAGGGTGACAGCGCGGAGTCTGTGGCGACTACTCTCCAAGGGCATCCTGAAGAAAATGCCATCATCATAAAATATTCCTTAATTTAAAAGTGTAAGAGACCCTTATATTTAGAAAAAAAAAGCTCATTCAAAGAAAAGACAAACAGCAGCTTCGTCCATCCTCTGCAGGATGTAATTGACGGCCAGATCTTCATTCTTGTCACATGCGAAATAGGCCTGGAAATCTTATAATTTACTAGATATCGAAAACTAAAAGGATTCGTAGCTTTACAAACCTCAACAACGAGCCCCTCAGGGAATCCCATCGACTTCAGTCGCTCGATAGCTGCATTGTCCTCGGGGGTCACCTGGCAAAATAAACATGTCCCAACTACATAATAAACTTATCAATGAAACAAGAACATACTGCTTCCTGATCCTTTCAGAAAAAACATATACAGATTACATCCACTTCTATTTGTGAAAACTGAAAGAAAGAACAGAAAGAGTAAATGGATAGCAGGAATGCCCACCTGGATGCGAGCAACTCCGCGGTTTCTGAGTTGCTGCTCAGCCTCGGCGCCGCCCATGACTTCATCGGGCTGAACACTCACCAATCATTTGCTAGAACTGTAGTCATTACCGCTTTCCGGATATCGTTAAAAAATGTAAGTCTAAAAATACCTCGTTGATGAGCGCGGCAAATTCCTCTTGGTGGCCAGTGATGAGCTGCATGAGATCGGGATTGGCAGTGGCAATCTGTTCGAGGACTGCAGGCAGCATCTCCGGGTTCTCGCGAACCTTCAACGTATCAACGATACTTGTTAGTTCTTTTGCTTCAATCTTTTGCTTTCATGCAGGACCGCGGAGATGAAATTGAAGAAGAAGAAAAAGGAACCAGGCGGCGCAGCTCGTCAAACTGTGGAAGCATACGAAGAGCACTGAGAGGAGCTGAAAAGGGACAGAGTCAAGCACACCGAACAAGAGACAGTCGAAACTGACATTCCTGCTGTCCTCCCAATGCGTCCATGATGCCGGGGGGAAAGGCCACGCCTCCCGCGTCCGCCCCCGCCACCGCCCCGCCTGCCTCCGCTGCGCCCATCTACAAACAGCCAACTTCACTGAACACCCACCCGAAATCTCTACAATCCATATGAAATGGAAACTGCCAAATCGCGACATCAAATAAAAAATAAAAACTCCTAAAAAAAATGGAACCGCTTCCTCGATGCCACCGAGGAGAATGTTCATGGCCTGGTTTCCATCGAAGTTCGAAGCTTGCAGGGCGAACAGCGCCTTCAACAATCTCTTCTTGAGAAACTAATCTCCATATAGCCAAAGACAACATTAGTGGAATTTCATAACAACCAACAACTGAAGTGAAAGGAAGTAAATGACGTGCCTGGTCCCTGGGATATCCCATATTGATGATAGTGTCGAGTGCAGTCTGTTGTTCAGGAGAGAGTTGGCCGCCGCCCTGCTCGGGAGCAGGTACAGTTGCGAGAGTTGGAGCTTAAAAAAGTCAACTTTTTTTACATAGTTAAAAAAAACTCTAATATATGGCACACTAGGTGGTTGTAAAAGCCTCAGAAATTGCCGCAAGTTTTTCTCACATACAGTCAACCGGTAATTCCTTTTATCATCATAGGCCAAGTAGTGAGAATCCACACCGGGAATCGAACCCGGGTGCTTAAATTTTCAACAGAAGCTACTACCAATATACTACCCATGATACAGTTTCATATGCAAGAAAGACGCCGAACCAGTAGAAGGAGTGGTTGCAGGAGCAGCAGGAGCTTGAGCTGGAGAGGGGGCGGCAGGGGCAGCAGAAGGGGAAGCAGTGGTGGCCGGAGGAGCAGCTGCAGGAATGGCCACTGGAGCAGCCGGCTTCTTCTGAAGCAAAAGGAATAAAACTCCACTCTTTTAAATTGAAAATTTAGCGTAAAAGTGAATGTAGATGTCCAAATTAATAGCATCATAGGTTCAATCAATCTAAGGATTTACTTTTTTTGCAGATACCACTAACAAATTGAATAATCCCTTAAGATATCAGGGTGTACTCTAAGGGAGTACGGAACGAGCAGTGGAGACTTACCCGAGTCACCATGCACACCACGAAGCGCTCGGGGTCGATGGCCGCGTCGCCAACGGTGATAGCATCGTCCAGAACCTCGAAGTATCAACTTTATGATCTACCAATAAGCTAAATGAGAATCCAAAATAGACGGCAAATGCTCCGAATGAAATTAACTTTAAATGCAGTATATCAGCAACTTTCAACTTGAATGAGGCTGTAAGAACAGCACACCTTGCCGTTGTAAAGAAGCTTCTGCAAGTCCACAGCGTCCCCACGTTCCTCGAAAATTTTCTGCTTGACATCGGAAATCTGCAAAAAGGTGCCCCTAATAGTAAATCATTGCATGCCTATTCAGAAAGCGTGGTTAAAGAAATAGATAAAGAAAGAAATGTTTTCTGCTATTCATTTTTTGCGAGGGAAAGAATAGTCTCAACATTTGTGCAACATTTTCTCACAGAAATTTGTGTGTAGCATGACACGAGGTTACTGCCCAACAAGAAGAAACTATACGCAACCTTTTGAGATGGATCGAGTTCGAGCTTGAAAACTTCTTGCGTAAGCGTCTTGAAAGTGACGAGTACCATTGCTGAAGCTGAAATGAGAATGCAGGCCTATGCGTAATTGTTTCCGACAAAAAAAAACATTTGAACACCACGCCTAATTCGTAGCAAAGTTCCGACGTATTAATAAATCGCAAAAAAAGTGGAAGCTGGTATGAATGAAACTCCTAAAAGTACATTGAAAATTAGATATGAGATAGGAAACGCTTACAAAACATGACAAAAATTTCAAGCGAATTTTCTGTTATTTCATCAATTCATCTATTTCACGGCCGTGTACCACGCTTTCTTCGCGGTTAAATCGTCATCGTCCGTATCTCGCGCATATATCGTGTAAATTTAACAACGTTAAGGCCCTCAAAGGATTTACCCTTTGTAGTTAATAAAAAATACGGTCTTTTTTTGAAAATATTTCATGCGGGAAAGTTTTTTTTGGATTCCTGGCAGGGTTCTTTATTCCTTCGCTCTAACCACATAGTGCGGTGTTTGCGGATGTTGAACTTTATTCGAAAAGTGACATTAAAACAGTCGACATTCTAAGATTACTCAGCGCCTACTCTTTACAAGCTGAGATCGGGCGGACCCCGAGCAGACATGTTCTAACGAGTAGGCTTTCGCTGTTTTTCGAAATGAATTTCGTCAGAGATTCGTGTTAGCTGCAGCAGAAGTTTTGGCGTGATTGTAAGAAGATGAAGGGTCGTAGAACTCGGCTTGGTCTTCAGCAGTGGTGGGTTCATGGTTACATTGCATCTCCATCACGTGCGCATGGGAGTTGGTGTCTGGAAAAGGAAAGCGTATGTCAATCCTGACTTATCACATGCATTTCAGTTTATCGCTTTCCATCCGTTATTTCCAACTTTTGTGGTTATGAATATTTTTCTTCAGATTCATCCTTTTGCAATTCTCTCTCTCTCTCTCTCATTTTCTCGCTCTCTTTCTCTCTTTCTCTTTCTCTCTTTCTCTTTCTTTCTTTCTTTCTTTCTTTCTTTCTTTCTTTCTTTCTTTTCTTTCTTTCTTTCTTTCTTTCTTTCTTTCTTTCTTTCTTTCTTTCTTTCTTTCTTTCTTTCTTTCTTTCTTTCTTTCTTTCTTTCTTTCTTTCTTTCTTTCTTTCTTTCTTTCTTTCTTTCTTTCTTTCTTTCTTTCTTTCTTTCTTTCTTTCTTTCTTTCTTTCTTTCTTTCTTTCTTTCTTTCTTTCTTTCTTTCTTTCTTTCTTTCTTTACGTCTGCTCCAAACTCTGCATTTCTATTCTGAGTATCTCATGCGCTCTTCCTTTTTTTCTTTTTCGCGGCGTCTACATCTCTCGTCTAATTTCTCTAGTTGAGTGTGATTCATTGCCAATTGACACCATCTGTGTACCCTTTCTCGTGCTGCGCTTCAATTTTTTTACTCCTTATCAAACATTCCTCATTTCTTTTGCTCGATGATCTCTCAAATCCGAAGTCTACTAACAATAAGGACGATGTCCCGTACAATTAATGTGCAAAGTCTACAATTACATCCATTCTTGTCCATTTCTAGCTCTCTCCGGCATATGTAAGCTTCATACATTTGCTAATTGAGTGCTTCGCAATTAATTTGACATAAGGTCTTTTTCCGTGGACGTTTGTCCTAGTACAAGGATGAGCAAAGTGAGCTCTTGAAAACCTCTCCTTTTCATTGATTCTAATTTGCCTGCCAAGTTAAAGAAGTCAGGGGTGAATCAGGGAACATGCCTTGGACCGTTGTTATTTCTGATCTATATCAACGATATTGTTGAATGTATCCCCTCTGGCTGCCACTTTACAATATATGCCGATGATGTTAAGCTGTACACATTTAACGATGCACCTCTCCTCCAATCCGCTTTGGATGCAATAGATGCCTGGTCTCTTAAATGGGGCCTTATTATCTCGCTTGACAAAACCGTGATCATGCCGATAGGGCGTCATCCTCCCCCTACGTTTCAACTTCGAGGTATAACGCTACCTATTGTATCTTCTTTTAGAGATCTAGGCATCACATATGACACCGAACTCTCACATAGCGAACATGTTGGTATTATTGCTAAGAAAGCGTCAGCTAGGTGTGCATACATTTTACGCTCCTTTAAAACTAGAAATCTTGCTACCTTAGCACGCTTATATAAGGTCTATGTTCTCCCCATTCTAGACTCTCTATCCGAAGTGTGGAATCCCTCCTCTGTAATGCACATCAACTCTCTTGAAAAAGTTCAGCATAGCTTTACCCGTTCCATTTTTAAACGTGTTGGGATGCTTCTACCATACAGCCAGCGCATGAAGTCCCTCGGCCTCCTCCCCCTTGAGCATCGTAGACATGTTAATGATCTTGTCACTACTTTTAAAATTATGCGTAATCTTACACCAATAGACCCTTCTCGATTCTTCTATTTTCCTTCTCAATACACTACCGCCCTTCGTGGTCACTCGCTCAAGCTTTCTCTTCCTCCTCTAAGATCTCTGCGCTCTAGACGCTCTTGCTTATCCTTTCGGGTTGTTAGACACTGGAACTCGCTACCACACCAAATTGTCTCAACCAACTCACTATCATCCTTCCGAGCCTATTGTGCCACCACCTTAGCATAATTTCTTTGTTTTGTTTCGTTTTTGTTTTCTTTTTTTCCTTCTTTTACCCTCAATTGCTTGACCCGCCCTATCGAATTCACTATTTCATGTATACTTCCCAATACTGTCTGCTTCTTAAACCGGTCAATGCGATAAACAAATTGAATTGAAGTCCATGTTGAGGGACAGCGAGTGTGCTGCTGGATGGATGCACGGGATGCCTCCTCTGCCTGGTCATCAGAATCTCTCCCCTCCAGGGATGCTCTTCTCTCCAATGAATCCTCCGCCCTTCTCTCTCATGCGCTGCAACCCTCCTCATCCACCTCCTCCACGGCTCCTTCACTTGATTCCCCCTCCGCCCCCTCCTCAACATCTTCTCCACTGGGGCATGCAGAGGTCGGTCACTTCATCCTTTGAATAGAAAGACTGAACTGGATCATTGCAGCGCAATTTCACAACATCAACGGTTTTATAATGGACCGGGTATGCCTGGTCCTGACGTCTTCCACAATGTTCAACCTGGAAATCCCGCGCTCTGTCAGGAGATTCAGGTGACTTCAATTTCAGTTGTGCATGATATTGGTTATTTATATTGTTTTACTTTCAAACAAGGCCTCAACCCCGAAAAAAATTTTTTTCTCGTGAGGCTCCGTATCCGCCTGGAGGAATGGCAAGCACTGCAGGAACGAAGATCTCTTCCACTCCATCGACATCTTCTCCATCTGGCTGCACTTTCTACCTGCCTGGAGATGCCTCTTGCACTCCCTCTCCCTGCTCCTCTTTCAACCACTCCTCTCCTCTCTCCTCTCCGCCGGCTTATTCTGCTGTTCCTTCTTTCTTCTCTCACCCTCCTCCACTCTCTCCTCCCTCTTCTTCTGCTGTTCCTTCCTTCTTCCCTTACCCTCCTCCACTATCTCCTCCCTCTTCTTCTCCTCCCTCTCCTTTCCGTTCTCCAATTCGTCCAACGGCATCTACTTTCGAGAGCCATCTCAATCTGGTCTTCGCCGATTCGGACGACGGTCATGATTATCCCTTTCTGGTTGGATCGAATACATACTCCTTGATTACTACAAATCAAAAGTTAAAACCTATTATGCTAGTATTTTTCTACTTTGCAGAATGATGAGGATATTTGTTGCAGGAGCGACGCGACAAGTCGGGGCCGTACTCTCTGGTCGGGTTGAGGACAGCCAGGGATCGATTGCAGCACGTTTGTCGAAGGCCCATGAACTACGACCAGGCTTGGCTTTCTTTATCTTCTTCTTATTCTTCATCTTCTCAATTCATCCCCCCTTCTTGATCTTCTTGTCTGTTCTCATCTCATTCTGATCTTTATCCATGTAGAGAATTCCCGTTCAGGTATCGGATGTACTTTTCTTCTGGGAAAGTGTCGCTGAGAAGAACCGTGCTGCCAAGTCGTCCCGGGCTGCTTCCAATTCTGTTAGGGCCAAGTTACAAGTGGATCCAAAAAGGTGAGTGACGTATCGCGATTTTGAAATAGTTGATTATTTAGTTATTTTCTATGAAGTCGAAGGTTTACTATTTCCAGCTTTTAAGTGCATGGATTTTTCACTAAATACGGCAAGTAAATGAAGCGTAATTTGGACCGGCACATTTAAAGCCCACCAATAATTGAGTGTAAATTGATTTGATATGCCCTTTTATCTGACTTGATGTATTGGATTTGTGCAATGCCATGGAAATGCCACCAGCTGATTTCCTGAGCTACGTTCTCGTTTGAACAGGAGAAGACAGAGCAGTCGTTCTGAGGAGTGCCAGACTGGCAAAGGCAGCCGTCGCCGAAACCCGAACAGTTCCTCGTCCACTCATCTGCCCCCCGTCCAGAGGGAGCCCCCTTCTAAATGGTCCTGCTACCCCCTCGACTCTCTTCTCTCTCTTCGTCATACCCCTTGGGGCTAATCCCGTTGTTATCAGCGATCTTGTGATTATTTCCCTTCTTCCCATTCGATTGTCAGGTACGCTTGTTGTTGTTTTTTTCGTCGTTGAGATGCCGGGAATGCATGGATATTCGCTATCATACTGCGAAGTCTTGTTTGTCGTTTCTGTTCTCAAAGAATGATGCATCTCTTTTCAGTTAATTTCAAGTATTTACGGTTATTTTTTTAGAACGTTTGCAAACGATGTCGAATATCTACAACTTATATGATTATTGATACACACTTAGAATAGCCAATGTGCTATGAAATGGTTCTCTGTGTTTGTATCTTCTTTTTTAGTCTTGTTCCGCACCTGTTTGTTATTCCATATCACCAGCCAACAATGGTTATAAGCTTAGTTTTACTGTATGTGAGATGGATTGAGTTCCCCGCCCCCTTCTCTCGCTTTCTAGCCCCTTTCCCGGACTTATTCTGTTCTGTCTGATGACATCCCCTTTTGATCCCTATATTATTTTCTCTTCTATTTTTTTCTCGTGTCTTGCTAAATGCAGTTGTTTACGAAGGCCACGCATTCGTTAGTTTCTTTCTCATTCAAGCTTGTTATCATTTATTTGTATTCCCATTTACTGATAGAAAATCTGTAGTAGCCAATAAACTGTGAAGACATTGTGATGTTAGTCACGTAAGAGAAACCACGAGTCTGATCGTTTATGAGAGAGATGGAGTTTGAGCTGGGCGCTGTCTTTAGAAGGCTAGAGAGAAAAACGAGGAAATAAGCCTACATTTCATTCTCTCAGTGTCAGCAGTCGTATGTGATAAGGTAAAGGAATGTGGAAGAGGGAAGGCATCCTAGTTTGCAGGCAATGGAGGTGTCATAAGGTTGAGATGTTCATAGAGAGAGAGAGAGAGAGGGAAGACGAAGGGAGGGAGCAAGTGATAGAGAAGACGACGGAAGGGAGAGAGAAGGAGAGCAATGCCCTGCGCGAGTAAGCTTATCGTGATTATAAGTTCTACTTCCATCTGATTGATTTGGCGGATATTTTAGAAGTAAGTTCTTTATCCACGGCCTATGAATGAAAGGAATCCCGGATACGGTCATCTGGCGGTCTTCTTCTGCATTTCTCACTGCATACAACCGTCAGTAAAAGAAATAGATAGAGAGAGAGAGAGGAGGGAAGTATAAAGAAGGAAAGAGGTAGAGAGAAGGAAGTAGAAAGAAGAGAGAGTGAAGGGGAAAAAGAAAGAAGGAGAGAGATACCATGAGAAAATGACAATAAACGAGAGATAAAGAGAGGGATATAACTGATAGAGGAGGGATCCAATTGATCAAGTTCTGTATTTATAATAATTGTTCCCTATTGTTAGCTTCCGGAAAGCGCGGCTCGCTTAGTCCGAGTGGCTCGTTCTCTCGCTTCTCTCCTCACAACCAACACTCCTTCTCGTCCGTTCATTCTTTCATTTCCTTCCGTTATCTTTAATTGAATGTTAAATTGAATATTCGAACGATGTTCGGTCCATTAACTTGTAATTCATTTTAATTAATTGGGCAAGTTCCCTGTTGTCTAATTAATATTCCGGGCAGATTTGAGTTGACGATTCTGAGTGTCCTGCAAGGGACACTGACACTGTCTTGGGAAGAGAGACTCGGACTCACTGAACGGATCGAGAGACTCAGCTCCGCTCAGCACAAGGATCTCGCCCTCTTTATCCAGGCTGAGGTCCCTCTCATTTTACTACCTGTTCCCTCTTTGTTCCCTCTCTTTCTCTGCCGCTTTGTTCCTCTTTTTCCCTCTCTCTCTCTTGTTCCTCTTTCTCCCTCTCTCTCTCTCTCCCTCTCGCTTTCTCTGCTTCTCATCTTAAATGTCTCCATTAGAACCCATTTGTTCACAGAAAGGTGCGGCTGACTCGGCCATCGAGAACAACGCTTGCAAAGAGTTTCGCTGCCAACCGGCTGGCCTCGCGGCTGCCTTCAAGTTCCTCACAATAATTCTTTTTAATGAACATAAATATAAAGCGTTAAAGAGAGAGAGAGAGAGAGAGAGAGAGAGAGGCAGAGAGGGAGAGCGAATGTGAGAAAGAGAGAATTATATAGCGATTGTTTTGAGAAAAGAGGTTAACCATTGAAGAGTATCAACAAGTGAAGATACTCATGAGAAATGCATAAACTGTGTAATTGTAAGGAATGACGGGAATGGCGGAGTGGGCAAGCTGCTGCTGCTCTGGGAGACACTCCAGGCAGACATTCTGCCAGTGCTAGAGGCCGTTCTCTATCCCATACAGGTATTCTTTTGCTGTCTGTTCATCCATCCCATCACTCTCTTTTCCTTTATTTCGTTCGTATTTCCATCTCCTCTCTTTCATTCTCTCTTACTCTCTCTCTCTCTCTCACTCTCTAACAATAAGCTCGATGGATGAGTGGTAAACAGTTTGTATGTGCAGAAGAGTTGTCCTGACTTCGACCTCCGCAAGCGTCTTCTGCGTGGCTTCCGTGACCGAGTCCTCCTTCGTCTCCTTGAAGAAATCGACCACCGAATACCTCGTCTGGATCATATTCTCTTCACAATTCTCTTCGAGACATCCGACTCATCCAAGGAGTTTCAGAGATTCAACAACCTGGTCCATCCAATGAGCTAGATGCTCAACTGTCTGTCAGAGCATTGAAAAGCTTAACAAATGTGTTCTCATTAGTCCAATATCGGGTATTATGTCTGTTTGAACCTTGACTTCCCACGATGAGAGATAAATATTTATGTACATTTGTTCACATTTCGCACCCGAGGAAGAGTGCAAACTCCTCTTAGAGGAATTAAAGGTCTTCTTTAGAAGAGTCTAATCTAAGAGAGAAATGTTGTGCCGTCGACTCGTGTTTGCATCAATCATTGTCATGGGTCTCGGGCAAATCGGGTTATCGCCAAGCATGGACTGTAGATTAGAGAACCGCGATGCGTCAATTCGCGCTGCAGCTTTCATGGTTTACTGGGGCATTGCATGTAAACTGTGTCACATCCTTTGATGGGTGTTTGTTCCTTTTTCGTCTGCCTTGTGAGAGATCCATGTTTCGTATTATGATGAAAGGTTGTAAGTACTACCTTGCGTGAATTATCTCGCCAATCATGCCAGGTGCTATGTCATGTGAGGGCATCACAATATCTGGAGATGAAGCTCGATTCAATCTGATCCGTTCGACACTCTCTGCAATTCTACGCGGATGCAAGGTTTCTTTTGTGCTTCCTTTGATAAGTCGACAACTGTTTTGAGATGGATAATAAGGTGATTTGTTGATATTGATTTCAAAGTATGCAGCCTCCGGACGACAGCAACCGCCGTAATGGAAGCAGTGGCGGATATCCGAGCAATCGGGAAGACAAGAGCGTCGTTCCTGCTTTCCCCTTCTCCGACATTGCAGCGGAAGTTACGAAGTCACTCAGCCACGACGAAGTTGTTCATTTTAAAAGTTCTCTGTCTTGTTTACTGAATATGCTTTGATAGTGCTTTAAATGTTGACTTTGTAGGCAATTTCGCTATTCGTCGACATCTTCGAATACCTTCCTGACTTCGCGATCACTCATCCAAGTGGTCATCTTTATGTGAATGCTGGCCTCACGAAATCAACCGCAGTTGCTCCTCTCGTATTTAAGGTCATTAAATACTTCAATAAGTATTTCGTTCCTGTCACTTTTCTGCAGGTGTTCGTCTCAGTTGTCTGCAAGAATGTTGAGATTAAGTCGGAAGAGTATTCCTCGGCACCTAAGAACAAGAAAAGTGTTGGTTTCTGTTTGTATTTTTGCCTTTGTTCCAATAATTCGTAATGTTAGTGTTTTTCTTAAAACGTAATCTTCCTGGTGTTCATACGGTCTTTTCCCCGAGCTGAATAGCTTGATTTGATTAAGAAGAGCATCCGCCTCGTGCCCCGCCCTCTTGATCTTCCCGTAGTCGGACGCATTCTCACTGCTCTCCTTCCTGTTGATTTTCCAGTCGAAGCAAAGGTATCATCTGATACTAGTCTCTTATCTTCTTTATCTGAGATAACAGTTATTATTAGGTGTGGAGTACTGTAATCTACATTCTGCAATTGATGCAACGCAAGGATTTTGTCGGCCATCTTGTGAGCGAAGCCATCCTTGAGGGAAAGGCAAGGTTAACAGCATTTCCACGTAGTATTGGAGTAGTTGAATAGGAACAAATATTAGGGAACATAAGATTGAATTGTATGTTTTAGCTTCGTGGCAACGATATTCTTCATGCACCACCCAACGTTTTCTCGTTACTTCGAGACGGCGGAAGCCCTGCGAGTGGCTGCCTCTCTCGGCGCTCTCCGTGCTTCTACTGTCGAGGTATTTGATATGAAGAAGACGAAAGAATTGTGAGAGAACGAATGCTTCAAGTCATTTGCATCGAATCGCACGGCGGAATTCCGTGAGTCTTGTAGAGAAGTTCTACGCGAAGCGGAAAACGCAGCAAAGAATCACAGCTTCCGGTCATTCTTTGAGTTTACTTGCTTTACCTGAATGTTGTTGACTCAGTAAATTAATTCAGAGATATTTTCGTTCCACTTTCAACTTCTAACAAGTGCTTTATAAAGGAAGTTCTGCCCATCACATCTCGAGCAACACCAAGAGAGCTTGAAATGGACTGCGGAGAAGTTCGAAACGAACATTATCGCTTTGATGAATGAGTTGAGAGGAGGTGAGGATGTGGAAAGAACTCGCACAAAGGTTACCATGAATACGTTCTAGTGCACCAGTATGAAGCGACTATTAATGCTGGTTGGGCCTTCGCGGCTTTGAAGAAATACATGAAGAAGACCTACGTCGAACAGGTTAGAACTTACTTTTTTTTATTACTGCTAGAGAACGTCGTTCTGAAGACTATTCTTGTATGGTTGCGAAATAGCCTTTGATGATTACGTAATGAGTATTGATGAATTGCAGCAATGGCAGCAAGAGAACCTGCATGAGTTGCTTTGGAGTATTCTGCATCAGAGACCAAACCTAAGGAAGATGATTGTGGGCATGCTTCAGGTTAAACGACGGTTCAATTCACGGTAAAAGAAAGTAGTCATTTATTTGTAGAATGAATACAACGACATCGAGGCATCGCAGTTCTGGAGGAAAGTCGACTTGAGTCGAGGCTCCCCCCGTCACGTCTGCTGGAAGTTTGTCCCTTTTTCTCTCCTAGCTAAGCTCCATCTTATGAATAATAGTTTCTTTCCTTAATTAATTGAATCATTGCTCTTGCCTTTCCTAATATAATTACTATAAGCCAGGATTCCATTGCAGTTCTTCCGACAAGAAGATGCCCAATCCCCTGACTGAAGTGGACGAGACTCATCTGAACTTCCTTCAGATTGCACTGCTCTCACCTTCATTGGCACGTCGAAAGAGCTCGTCGCCTTCTCCGTTTTCCTCTCCAAAATGCTCGAGCAGGTTCAGTTCTACTTTCTCTTTTCTTATATTTGCTTATATATGTTTTGTAATATTGGAAGAAGTAAATGTTTGGTGAGGAGTGCCATTTTCCAGAATAAGGAAGTGACGGTAGCACTGGACGCTGAGTGGAGTGCGTACCAGGGCTTCTCTGCTGCCTCCATTCTCCAAGTCGCTCTCAGACACGCGGTCTGCACTTACACTCCCTTCTCTATTCTTCAAGTGATAAATCAATCTCTAGATCTTCATTGTGGACGTGGACGAGATTAACAACGAAGACCTGGCGTCCTTCATGAAGATGTTGTTTGAGAATAACAACATTCTCAAGATTGGTGGGTGGATGGAGACAGAGGATGATGTTGGAGGGGAGAGTTGTTGTATGAATACGGAAGGAGTAGTCGAAGGAGAAATGTTGCTTTTTTGAAGGCTTCCAGTTCCACGAGGACTTGGCTCAACTCCGTGCTGCGATTCCCAAATGTGCTTCTCTCTACAGCCCACGCAATCTCATTTGCATCGGAAAGCTCGTGGCTGCTGTTCGTATTTTCATGTCTCTTTTCAAATACAGTTCTTACGAAAAAGATTTAGCTGATAGCGGAGAGCAAGAAGAGAGAGGGCGGCGAGGCACTCCTCGAGGAATTCGGAGTGAAGGGAGTGCTGGAAGAACCGAAGAATGGAAATAAAGTGAGCAGCCAACCGGAAGATGAGGAAGTATCTGCGGCCAAGCAGACAGGCTCTGCTGAACACGGTAATTCTTAATTTTTCTTCATTCAACTCTTGCTCGTTTTCTTACTGTCGTTATGTTTTGAATATCATTAAACAACTTTTGTTAAATTGATTGCTTTTAATTTTAGTTACCGGTTCCCTGGAGCAGATGCAGGCGACTTCGAAGGTTGTTTATTCTTCTAGCTTTCTCAATAGTTTCCGACGACTATTTTCCGTATTTCTATTCACTATGACTTCTCTCTCTTTCATTCTATCTTCTTGAGGCGGAATCTCGTGTTGTCTCTCGTGGTTTGTCCGCTCTCTGTGAGATGATGCTTGGTCGCCCCTTGGATAAGACAGAGCAATGTTCTGTTTGGAATCGGAGGCCTCTTCGCGATAAGCAGGTATATATTCCTCCTTTGACTTGAATGGTGACTTCTTCGCGTGCCTGCCTTGCAGCTGCGCTACGCAGCGATGGATTCCTTTTGTCTGCTTCTCCTCTACCAACGCTGCATCGAATGGGCTACCGCTCTCAACGTGTCCATTGGTGAGTCTTTGCTTCCTCGCTAATCATAGTTTTCACCTTTCCCTGCAACGTCATTTCGATAGTTATTTCCACATGTTAAAAATGAGAATTTCTGGATATGTTGGTGGAGCACGGGGCTTTGATTTTCGAACTCATTTCCTGATCCCTTCCTGTTCACCTGAAATAAAGTTTCATGTAAAATTATCGGCTTCTTTTCCATGCCGACAACCAATTTATTAAACATACATTTATTTCTTCGGAGAGAAATTGTTCAGGCAAATGTTTAGTGATTGCTTGCTAGCTGTTCTTTCATTCAAGTTTTTTCTTACACATGCAGAGCTGAAAAAGGGAGGTGCATGCATCTTGTTGTACCTTTCCGGCCTGGTGGAATGCGTGAATTCTTGATCTGCCCTCCCCCCCCCCCTCCCCCAACTCGTTGTCCAGAGTTGTTCACTGAACCTCTTTCAGCATCCCTTCCTGTTCACCTGAAATAAAGTTTCATGTAAAATTATCGGCTTCTTTTCCATGCCGACAACCAATTTATTAAAAATACATTTATTTCTTCGGAGAGAAATTGTTCAGGCAAATGTTTAGTGATTGCTTGCTAGCTGTTCTTTCATTCAAGTTTTTTCTTACACATGCAGAGCTGAAAAAGGGAGGTGCATGCATCTTGTTGTACCTTTCCGGCCTGGTGGAATGCGTGAATTCTTGATCTGCCCTCCCCCCCCCCCCTCCCCCAACTCGTTGTATAGAGTTGTTCACTGAACCTCTTTCAGCATCCCTTCCTGTTCACTTGAAATAAAGTTTCATGTAAAATTATCGGCTTCTTTTCCATGCCGACAACCAATTTATTAAAAATACATTTATTTCTTCGGAGAGAAATTGTTCAGGCAAATGTTTAGTGATTGCTTGCTAGCTGTTCTTTCATTCAAGTTTTTTCTTACACATGCAGAGCTGAAAAAGGGAGGTGCATGCATCTTGTTGTACCTTTCCGGCCTGGTGGAATGCGTGAATTCTTGATCTGCCCTCCCCCCTCCCTCCCCCAACTCGTTGTCCAGAGTTGTTCACTGAACCTCTTTCAGCATCCCTTCCTGTTCACCTGAAATAAAGTTTCATGTAAAATTATCGGCTTCTTTTCCATGCCGACAACCAATTTATTAAAAATACATTTATTTCTTCGGAGAGAAATTGTTCAGGCAAATGTTTAGTGATTGCTTGCTAGCTGTTCTTTCATTCAAGTTTTTTCTTACACATGCAGAGCTGAAAAAGGGAGGTGCATGCATCTTGTTGTACCTTTCCGGCCTGGTGGAATGCGTGAATTCTTGATCTGCCCTCCCTTCTTTTCCATGCCGACAACCAATTTATTAAAAATACATTTATTTCTTCGGAGAGAAATTGTTCAGGCAAATGTTTAGTGATTGCTTGCTAGCTGTTCTTTCATTCAAGTTTTTTCTTACACATGCAGAGCTGAAAAAGGGAGGTGCATGCATCTTGTTGTACCTTTCCGGCCTGGTGGAATGCGTGAATTCTTGATCTGCCCTCCCCCCCCCCCTCCCCCAACTCGTTGTCCAGAGTTGTTCACTGAACCTCTTTCAGCATTGCCCACAGAAACGTATTTATTTTCAAATTCATTTCTTTAAAAAAAATGAACTAAAATGTGTTGTGATATAGCTTAACAATTTCTCAGAATCTCAAACAAAGTTGTTCGTCCTTGCTCAAATTTATGTGCTTGCAGACGAGTTGCGGAAGCTGCAATCTCCACTTTCCAGTTCTCTTCCGCTCTTCTTTGGTGACTGAAACTGATTTTCTGCTTTGCTGGATCTACTGGTAATTGCATTTATTATTCTTTTCGCTTTCTGTATGAGATATCAGTGGACAGCAAAGTTAGAAGCAGTCAGTGTCTCTTCTCTGATATCGTATTCTACTCGTTTTATTAGACATGTTTTTTTTCGTTACTGACTTGGCGGGAAAAGAGTTAAAAGAATATCATCGAAATCCCAGCGAACTTTTTCGGTTTCTTGTATATGTTTATTCCTTAGAAGCATTGCCTGCATCAGCTAAGTTTGAAAAGTTAGTATATAATTTGGATGTCATTCCAAGGAGGAGTAATGTTAATGGAAGTTGACGAGTTTGGAAGTGCTAGTAAGAAACGTTCGTTTATTGTCGCTTATTAATATCTTAATGATATATTTACTAGAGATGTTGCAATATATCATTACTCTTTTGGTTCCTAACATAATTAGCGCTCGATCTCCTTTTGTAATGTAATCCGTTGTGAATGCAGCCAGTCTTCCGTTGTCATGATTGTCATTCTCGTCTTCATTGTTTGTAGGTATCAAACTGGATTCTAGTTGTATTCTTGTGCACCAGAGAGGCCGAGTTAGTCGCAGACCATTCTCGTAGTTGGCAAAATATCATCATTCGAATCTGCCCCTTTTTCTTTTCCAATCGGCTTTCCCTTCTTTTGCTAAGCATTCTTCAAGAAGTAAAGAGTTCAAATCACTTTTATCCTCACTGTCTCCACTTCATTACTGATGAGTTACTGATGGATACTATTCTTGAGGGTATGGAATCTTTTCATTCCATGTGCAGGTGTTAATCAAATGTGGCATAGAAAATCACGAAACTCATGCGTTCATTTCCACGGTTTGACATATCCTGAAGTGGTCGTTTCTGTGTTATGAATAAAAAAAAGAGATTTAGAAGTGGAAGTAACCGCATCCATTACTCGTCCCGGGGGTTTCTTCCTCAAGGCTCATCTTGCACTCTGACGCCGAATGACTTCCTCTTTCCTCCCGAGTTTCATCTCATCCCGTAATTGACTCTCTCACTCCCCTGCTCTCTCTCTCTCTCTCTCTCACTGTCTCATTCTCTTTCTCTCTCTCACCTTCTGGTTCTTTCATTCCTATCTCGCTCTCCATCAGTCGCTCCCTCTCTTCCTCTCTGTCTTCCACTCTGTCTCTGTCTCTCTACCTGCCCTTCCTATCCCTCTTCAATCACAAACATCGGCACTATAGTGCCTACCGTGCTCTCCCTTGCAGGCTAAGTCCCTCCTTTTCTTTGCTTGACAGTCAATCCTGCCATTTGTCTTCTCTTCCTCTCATGCCCTGAGGGTATCAAGCGAGCCCTGAAGACAGAAGAAGTCTTCTTCATCCTTGCCTTGGGAAGAAGAAGAGCATGTCTCTGCTGTCTTCTTTCCTTCTTGGCAGTTGACTGATATCTCAATCGAGCAAACAACCATTCATCTCTACTGTTGTCTTTGCTTTTTCTAATTTATTTTATCACTCTAAATTAATGTTTTTCTTCCCCAATATCATGGGCTTATTCGTTTCGCTGCGTCTGACTAAAACACCTTCGATTTCCCTCTTTTCTCATTGACTGTCCCTTATTCATCTCATCTCTCTCTCTCTCTCTCTCTCTCTCTCTCTCTCTATCTCTATCTCACTATCTCTCTCTCTCTCTATCTCACTCTCTCTCTCTTGCTCTCTCTATCTCACTCCCTCTCTCTCTCTCCCTTTCTCTCTCTATCTATCTCTCTCGCTCTTTCTCTCTTTCTCTCTCTCTCTCTCTCTCTTTCTCTCTCTCTCTCTTTATCTCTTCCGTCCGTTCAGTTGTTTTCTTTACCGTCGCTGTTTTCGGCAGGTGCGATATGTAAATTACACGCGGAATCTTCCATGTGATGCGTCACTTCATTTCTGGTTTCCTCGCCCCTTTCAATAATATGATTGAGTTTCTCTTTCTTCCCTAAATGCAACCATCTGATTTTTTTAATGTGTAAACAATATTTGGATATTTCATACAAAAAACCTCCATAGGAGAAAGTTGTAGTTGCTTAGATAATAAACTAACTCCTGTGAATGCACTATGTAGTTACAAGCATCTCTTATGCTTTGATGGACAACAATGTGGCCTCTTCGTGTGCTTGAGATAGGATGACTGGCTGAACAGTAGTAGAGCTTTTTTCGAAGCTTTTCCTTTATCCTCATCTCTCTCTCCCTCTCTCTGTCTGCCTCTCTCTGTCTCTTCTCTGCCTCTCTCCTCTCTGCCTTTCTCCCTCTCTGCTTCTCTCTGCCTCCTCTCTGCCTCTCTCTCCTCTCTGCCTCCCTCTCTTCTCTGCCTCTCTCTCCTTTCTACCTCTCTCTGCTCTCTCTCTCTTTCTCTCCTCTCTGCCTCTTTCTCCTCTCTGGTTCTCTCCCTTCTTCTCCCCCTCCCTCAATATTTCTATGGACCTCTTCTCTGGGTTACTAGTCTACTCAAAATTCCAAATGACAGCGCCACCGTTTTTCATTCCGCGGATCATTTTCAAGTGGCTTACGCCGGAGAATAGAAAGCAGCTATGGGGAAAGATGAAATAGGATAGAGAGGGAGAGAGAGAGAGAGAGAAAAGAATAAAGAGAGAAGGAGCAAGAGAGAGTGATAGAGAGAGAGAGAGAGAGAGAGAGAGAATGAAGAGTTAAGAGAGGGAAGGAGGGCGAGAATGGGAGCTGTAGAATGAGATGAGCGGAGAATAAAACAGACTGACTGGTAATGGAAGCTCCGACAGCTAACATAATAAGAGTTTGATAGAATGATTAAAAGGATGCCTACCATCCCCCCCCCCTGCTTGCCTTGTCTGCCAACTCGCATTCTCTTCCCGGGATCTTATGCTTTCTTTCTTCCTTCTCAAAATATTCCCACGATCTCCTATCCGATTTCGTTCCTTCTTATTTTCAACAGATAAAACACAAACAGCAAAATCTGAAATCTTGCACGAAAATTTCTTCCACTCAGAACCTTTCTACTTGCACCCGTTCAAACAGACAGTGAATATGAAAACTAATGAAATAAAAAAAAAACGAAATCTAAATCATCAGTTTTATTTACCTCGTTTATAGATGTTTGTTGGTGTGAATATGTTCATATTTTCCTGTGTCCAAGTGTTAAAGCGTTCTAGGATTGGCTGTTTGCTGTCAACTTCAGTTTGTGAAATTGATGAAATGCAAGTTCTATTTCTTTGTATCCCTATCCGATTGAATTTATTTTTCTCTTTGTCCCCATTAAATGACAACTCTATCCATCGCTCTCTGTATTACTCTTTATTTTATTTCTCGATGTATCTGCCTTCTTCTCTCCTTGAATTCCTCCCACTCTCTCACTTTTTCTCTCTTTCATTCTCGTTATTTCTCTCTCCCCCTTGTATGTCCGGAAACATCTCATATCTTTGTGAAGAATTGTTTGCCATGCGTTTAAATGTCTTCTCCTCATTTATCCTCTGCGTGGAGCTCTCGACTGATGCGAACAGAGAGAAATCACATCTGTCGGGCTCTTTCTAGCATCTTCCTCTCTACAGTTTTCACCACTCTCTTTCTCTCTTGTTCCTTTTTCAATTTCCCTCTCTCTCTCTATCTTTATCGCTCTCTGTCTGTGCCATGGTTCCTGCTCATACCTTTCCATTTATCCCAGATGTTGCTCTTTCTGTGACGTAAGAGGTGAAGCAATCACAACCTTATGACCGAAGATGAGATGGAAGAGATATGTAGGTGATAGAGAGAGAGGGAGAGAGTGGGAGATCGAGCGAGCATAAGCGAGAGAAGATAAAGAGAGCAAGATAGGAGGGAGGAAGAGATATAGAAAGAGGGTTGGAGAGAGTTGCAATGTTACTGAATGAAAGAAATAATATATATGAATGTACATACTATATGAATGTACATACTGTACATAATTTATCTATGTTTTTCGAATGAGAGTGATAAAAAGACAGGTGATATAAAAGACATTAGAGACTGTAGCTATCGGCGATTCATATTACCCGTGGCCCAGTGTATTTAAAAAGGAGAAACATTGTTTTCACCACTTCTGGAAGATAGAACTAACCGATGGAGAGGGGGAGGAAAAGTGTGAGAAAAACAATCAAGTGACGCAAGAAGGCAACAGAGTTAAAAGATGAAGCCAGTCCAGATGAGAGGAAAGAGCGAGAGCGAAAAGGAGTGAAAGAGAGTGAGATACATAGAGGGAGAGATAGACAGAGAGGGAGAAGCAGAGGAAGGAATTACAACCGAAAGTGGCAGATGAGACTAGACATGAGAAGTATGAAGTGAATGTATGAGAGGAGAAGAGAAAGCAGAAATACACGTGAGGACATTGGGAAAGAGGAGAAGGAAGTTAACATGGAAGGTCAATAATTTGTGATGCGATGCCGTGGTTCACCGTTTCGTTCTTGATTGTTCTTTTATAATAAATCCTTTGAAGAAAGTCATAGTGACTACTATTCTGTGATTCGGAATCTATTTGTGATGCTTTGCTTCATCAAATTCTTCAGTTTTCGTATCTCGACATTCGCATTCACGTCTTCATAAGCTACCTACATATGCATGAAAATCCTCGTTTCTACTCGTATTCTGCACTGCTGCAAACGCATCCTTAAAAATATCTTTCTGAACACTTTTTGCTATTTGATTAGCCCGATCCGTTCCTGTTTTTGCAGTCTTAAACTCGCCGTTTTCCGAAAGAATCCTCATTATGGGCCTTCTGATCGCTGCTCCGCATAATCTTCGCATGGAACATGCGATTCCTCTCTGAGAAGAAAAAGGTCATTTTAATGCAAGAGAATGAAAGTTGGGGAAGCTGGTTCATCTTTCTTAGGCAACAAATCCTCTCTTTTTAGCATCTCCCGAGGTAGTTCAAGCCTTCCTCATTAGCTTGCAGAAATACATATTTCTTGTCCGTGATAAGGGATCTGCGAAATATATTCGGAAAGTAAAAAGATCATATCGCTCTAACTTATATGTTGTAGTGACCAAAACAACGCAATTTGATGGCTTATTCATTAGAGAGAAAAAGAACGCTCGGAAGGAATATTTTCGCCACTTCTTGAGTTTTGAAACGGCTTCCCCTGATCTCATCCTACAAAGAGATATTCGACTTGGCCATTGGCCACGGCCGCTGATGGGGACGCAGAATACTGGTCCTTCTCATGCAGCGCGCGCCAGAATGTGCCAAAGTGTAATAAAATGTCTCCTTCTCTATATCTCCTCTCTCTCTTTCCGTACTCTTTAACTGCCGTGCCTCTTTGTGAATTCTCGAACACTCTTTATCTATCTTACCAACAATTATTCCGCGATTTACTTCTTATTATATTTATTTCATGCCTAGATTATAGTGTTTTCTTACCTTTTTCTGACTCCTCAGCTGAGGAGAATGACGTCATCTTATAGCGGCTGCACTGAAATTCATCCGGACGATTGTCTCAATGACTCTTCTTCTACAATGACCGGTCAGCTATTTTGAGGATTACTTCTTTATTTATTCCAGTTTCTCGATTATCTAACGGTTTTTTGAACGTGGCAATTAAAGCAAGAAAGTATAGGTTGCGGAGAGAAGCGAAAACGCAGCTTCAAAGAGAACCTTGTCCAGTGCATTCGCTCTCCATCTCTTCTACAAAAGAGAGAAGCTGCCAAGTTTGTTGAATTGTTTTTAAGATAATAATGTTCATCGGCGCTTCTGAAGGTAGAAGTGTTCAAATTAAGGAAAAACTGCTACTTGTTAAAACAATATTCATCATTACATAGGGTGACGGAAATTGTATTTTCTTGTTTGCTCATCGATTCTTGAAAAAAAATTTGCCATTTCCTGGAAATTCAAAAGCTGATTGTGAGAGCAACTTTCTGTGCAGATGTGCGAATATTCCCCCACTCGCTCTTGTCTCACTTCTCTCTCTTCCTCTCTCTCTCTCTCTCTCTCTCTCTCTCTCGCTCTCTCTACCTCTCCCGCTCTCTCACGGTCTCTTTTTCCTGCTCTTTCTGACTCCCAGCATCTCCTCATATTGTTGCACTCTTCAGTGGTCTTTGAACTCCGAGAAAAGGAATATCTCCAGGAACGAATTTGTAGCTGCTGTAAGTTGTATTACTCTCGTTCAGTCAAAGGATGATAAACATTTACAAACGGTTACTGTAGATGTTAGAAAGCAGGACAAAGATATTCTCCCTGGGGAATGTGTTCATCTAGTCTGTTGCAGGCGGAAATGGTCGGCAATGCGAGCTTCATTTCGACTGAACCGGCTGAAGACCGCTGTCAATGACTCTCGCATCTTCTCCCCTTCCTGTCCGTCTGTTCATTCATTGAATCTACAATACGCGAAAATAAATTAGCATAAAAATCGTTTGCAAAATGACTGGAGCAATTGTAGAAAAGGTGAGATTAGAGCATGATTAACGGGTTCATTCAGTGCCTTCTCTGCCATTCTCATTAGTATTATCTTCTTCCTTCCTTCAATTCT